>VDFB02321045.1:205185-291063 GCA_007258455.2 Sequoia sempervirens
TTGCTCCCTATTCATTGTTTTTAGACCTTTCATGCTATGTGACCCTGTATTAGCAACCTTATCCACCCTTTCACTAAGAAATCTAACATTGCACTCACCTATGGGACAAACAATGGTCCCAATCATGATTCCACTTTGCTCCATGAAGTTCTCTCCATGCATTCCACCCTATTTCCCATATTGCCCTGCAAACTTGCCAGTGTTCACTTTGTTAAAATTAGGCCTAAGCATCATACCTTTTTCCTCCTCTTGCAAGAACAAGCTTTCCAATGTCCTAACACCATTAGTAGGTGTATTTGTTGCTATTCTAACATCAAAACTCTACTCCAAAACAAAAGAAAAATTACTCTTACTATCCTCAAGCTTTATTGGTTCTTTTCTTCCAAAGATTACCACCTTAGCTTTGCCCTTGTCCTTCTCTTTTCCATGCAAAGGATTTAGCTTGAAACTTTGATTATCTTTCCAAATGGTGTAGGTGTTTTCCCAACGATCATACATAGATTTCCTATAAAATTACCATGGCCTTACCAAGAGCAGATGGAAACAATCCATTGGCAATATATCACATAGGACTCTATCCTTGTACTCCCCAATCTGGAAATCCACATAGGCTTGCTCGCTCACTACTAAACTTTGGCTATCATTCACCCAAGAAACTTTGTAGGGTGCTACATGAGGAATCATTTCTAAACTCAACTTATCTACCATCTCCCTAGACACCATATTATCCTAAGAACCAGAATCAATTACAACTTGACACACTTTACCTTTGCATTTACATGAGGTTCTAAATAGGTTCCTTCTTTGGCTCAAATATTCTTCTTTTTTTCCTTGCAACAAGGTCCTTCTTATCATGAGTGCCTCTCCTAGCTCTAGATCTGAAGGTCTGCTTGATGAACTCACACTCTCTTCTTCATCTCCTTGCACATATTGGACTCTTTTATCACCTCTTCTATCACCACTTGATGATGAACTTTGGTTTTGAGGACACTTGAAAGATAGGTGTCCAAATTCATTACATCTATAACACCTTCCCTCGAATTCATTGTACTTTGTTTCTAAAGTTTGTCCTTTTCCACCTCTCCATCCCTCCCTCTTTGCTTTGTTTGTTCCTTTGTTCCCTCCTCACCATCTTCATGGTCTCCCCAGGCCGCCCGGATGCCGAAGCTCGTGCCCCACCCCCAGAAGCAATCGCCTCTCCTCTCGCTTCCTTCTCTTCGCCTCCTTTTAGTTTCTCACCCCTCATTGCCATTTGAAAGCATTGTTCAACCGGACTCAGGTGCCAAATAAGCTGATCTCATCCTGAATATTATACCTCAAGCCATTGAAGTACCTAGAAAAAATTTCTTCCTCATATTCTTCATGCTTATTTATTATGCTTAACTTATAAAATTCTTCAGTATATGATTGCACATCCAAATCTTTTTGTCTAAGATTTTACAACTTCTTAAGCAATTGAACATTGTAATCATAAGGGAGAAATTTACCTTTCAATTTGGCCTTCATCCTCTCCCAAGAAGTGATCTTTCTCTTTTCTTGTCTCTCCATTTCCTCTTGGACACAATTACACCATACCAAAGCATGTTCCTTCAGTCTTGTTTTAGCTTTCTTCACCTTATGCCATTCATCAACATCTTCACTATCAAAGTAGTTTTCCATGGCCCCAATCCAATCTAGGAGCTCTTCACTATCAAGTTTTCCTCTATACATAGGCACATATATTTTTTATGTCCATCCTTCTTCATATCCTTCAAAATCTTTATTGTTATTGCATCATCAGTATCCATCTCCTCTTCTTCACTAGGAGCTTCTTCTTCCTCTTCAGTTTCACTTACATCCTCTTCCACTCTATTCTTTGCCTTCCAAGCAACCATCTATCTTTTTAAGGCTTCTATATCCCTATGATGAATGTCCATCTTCCTTGCAACTAAACTTCCTTTAGGTGGAATTTTTAGAATCCTCTCTTCACCTACCTGCAAAACCAATTCAAAATTACAACACAAGATCTACTACTGTGCTGTGATACCACTCTGATGTAGACTTGGGAGGCTCAATCACAACCAATTTGATAACCTACCATTAAGAGGCATCTAAAAAGATTAAGTTGACCAATTTAAAAAATTTAAACAATCCCTCAAAGCTTGACAATCATTAGAAACTAGATTTCACTTGTTCACCCCCTGAACCCTTATAGTAGTGGAAATTCAGTTTTAGCCAGTTTTCACCCAAACTTCGCAAATGAATCACCAAATAAAAAATGGTTGTAGATACCCTAGCGGGTCCTACAAAACATATCTCAAATTGAGCATCAACTCTTTTGGAGAATACTTGACTTTCAATAACCCTAGCATGGAAAAACCTAGTGAAATAGGCCTCTTTTCCAAAGGACATACCCTCTAAACTACATCAAACTATTTGAAATCATGGGGAAGTAGTTCATATGTATTTAAAACTCCAAAACCACAAAATTATTCCATTGATATAGACAAATGCATACCAAATTTGAAAACCCTTACTTTGAGCATAATTCAAGAGGGTTTATTAAAAATCCTATACCTAGAAATTCCTAGACTAAATGAAAGCTTTAAATAGGTTCTATAGACCTTGCACATGGTCAAAAGTTCATTATATGGACCATTCTTTTGGAAACTTTCCGGAATCACACTTTAGCATTTCAACTTCATATGAAAACAATGTTTGTTTCTGAACAAGAACCCCTATCCACCAGCATTACACTCATTCTAGAACATTTAAAATAGAAATAAACCCTATAATAACATACACCAAGATATTCCACTGAGTAACAGGTCATATATTAGGTGGGATGGTCATTTCATGGCTTAAATCTCACACAAACCCTTGCCTCAGCAAAATAGAGCAGTCTTGGAGATTTGCGGATTCCACACACCAAAAGACGAGTTGGGGCTTAAAATTAAAAGGAGATTGTAAGTAAACACATGTATCTTAAAAAAAAATGATATCAGACCATGAAAAACTTGTACGGTTCCATTCAAGTCTAGAATGAAGCAAAAAAATAAAAATTCTGAGAAATTAGAAGAGTTTTATTGAGTTCTTTCTTCAAATCTTCTCTCCAACCATATAAGATGAGATTCTCATTCCTTTTAAAGGTTTTCCTAGGCTAACCAGTGTCCAACCACCTTGCAAATGACTCTTGAATCACTATTGACCGTTGGAAGATTAATTACCCCCTTTTACACAATTTTCATCTTTACAAGTATATTGAAACATTGTGCAATGTTTCCAATTTACAACTCCTAAAACCATACTAAAAGCTTGAAAATTACCTTATTACATGTTCAAAATTCCAACCTTGCACTTTCACATATAAATTCAAGTTAATTCCTTCAAAGGCTACATGACAAATTTTAGGTGCAAGATGGAAACTTTACACATTTTGAACACAAAACCCAAAAACTCACCCTAGATCTTACTCAATGGTCTCGATTAACCTTATTAATGAAAAAAGACCTCAAAACAGTAACTCTTACCAACTGACCTCCCTATTTACTTTCAAATGATCACAAATTGAGGATGAGGTGTAGGTGCTCCTACACCATACACCCCCCTAGAAAATACTCATGCCTCATGAGTTGTCCTTGCACCCATTGTCTCCAAGCTTCATGAAGGATCCATTGGTTCAAAAATCCATTCCATTGATTCATGTAGACTGGACTAATAATATTCCCTATACATTTATCACTTTTGGATGTGTTTACATATGTATTCATCATAACCTTTGTTCTCAGACTTGTTGATTGTCTTGCATTCTTTCTCTGCCAAACATTTGAGTTTTCACCATGTCCTAGATTGAAAAAAACACACATTAGTATCCCTTGGATCTATATTCCCCTTTAGTTTACTTTCATGTTCATTGATGTGTTGGGACCTCTGCATATTCTGTCCATTTTCCACTGTCATTATAGCTATGTTTCTTAATTTATCTTGCTCCCTATTCATTGTTTTTAGACCTTTCATGCTATGTGCCCCTATATTAGCAAACTTATCCACCCTTTCACTAACAAATCTAACATTGCACTCAACTATGGGACAAACAATTGTCCCAATCATGATTCCACTTTGCTTAATGAAGTTCTCCATGCATTCCACCTTGTTTCCCATACTGCCCTACAAACTTACCAACATTCACTTTGTCAAAATCAGGCCTAAGCATCATACCTTTTTCCTCCTCTTGCAAGAACAATCTTTCCACTGTCCTAACACCATTAGTAGGTATCTTTGTTGTTGTTCTAACATCAGAACTCTACTCCAAAACAAAAAAAAATTACTCTTACCATCCTCAATCTTTATTGGTTCTTTTTTTCCAAAGATTCCACCTTAGCTTTTCCCTTGTCCTTCTCTTTTCCATGCAAAGGAGTTAGCTTGAAACTTTGATTATCTTTCCAAATGGTGTAGGTGTTTTCCCAACCATCATACATAAAATTTCTATCAAATTTCCATGGCCTTCCTAAGAGTAGATGGCAACAATCCATTGACAATATATCACATAGGACTCTATCCTTGTACTCCCCAATCTGGAAATCCACATAGGCTTGCTTACTCACTACTAAACTTTGGCTATCATTCACCCAAGAAACTTTGTAGGGTGATACATGAGGATTTTTTTCTAAATTCAAATTATCTACAATTTTCCTGGACACTATATTATCTTGAGAACCAGAATCAATTACAACTTGACACACTTTACTTTTGCATTTACATGAGGTTATGAATAGGTTCCTTCTTTGGCCCAGATCTTCTTTTTTTCCTTGCAACAAGGTCCTTCTTATCATGAGTGCCTCTCCTAGCTCTAGATCTGAAGGTCTGCTTGATGAACTCACACTCTCTTCTTCATCTCCTTGCACATATTAGACTCTTTTGTCACCTCTTCTATCACCACTTGATGATGAACCTTTCTTTTGAGGACACTTGAAAGGTAGGTGTCCAAATTCATTACATCTATAACACCTTCCTGAGAATTCATTGTAATCTCTCCTTTTTTTAAAGTTTGTCCTTCCACCTCTCCATCCTCGTCTTGCTTTAGGAGCTTGTTCTTTTTTCTTCTCAACATCTTTATGGGATGGTCTTCCATAGGTTTCCTTGATGTTGAAGTTGTTCCTATACCCATAGAAGTGTTTCCTCTTCCTCTTGCTGCCTTCTCTTATCTCCTTTTTAGTTTTTCTTCTACCCTCATTACCATTTGAAAGCATTGTTCAACTGACCTAGGTGCCAACAAGCTGATCTCATCCTAAATATTATACCTCAAGCCATTCATGCACCTAGCAATCATTTCTTCCTCATCTTCTTCATGCTTAGTTCTTATGCTTAACTTATAAAATTCTTCAATATATGATTGCACATCCAAATATTTTTGTCTAAGATTTTGCAACTTTTTAAGCAATTGGATCTAGGTGGATCCCCGGCGACCTCAAAATCCAACAACTTCATAATCTCTCAAAACTGGCATCAATGGATAGAGCACAACGACAGGATTCTAGCGCAACTTGAATCGCGTCAAAAGGATATTGTACGTGCAAGTTATGCTTGGTCAAAGGTTCTACAAACTAAGTACCAATGCCATCGAAGGCAAAAAATTGAACATATTGGAATTCACCAAAATCGGGTGTCAAATCGGCGTTCGGCCGATATGATTCCGATGGCATCTGCTTTATCGAAAATGGAGCTCAGATGAAGATACCAAATGCTTCCTACGAATTTGAGGACTTGGTTAGTACGCTGATGATGTCATCATCCGCATAGGCGACATCATCATGTGGTACAAAAATCCAATGGACCAACCAGATGTTGACACGCGTCGTGCGGTCCGTATAAATGGATGTGGCATTCCAGATCGCGAAAACCAGTTCGATCGCATAGCTGACGGGCGCACGAAGTCGCTGGTCGCGGGCGCTGACGGTTCTTTGGCAACAATGAAGTGGTGCCATGTGGCACCTCCTTGGCATGCCACGCATACCCGTGATTCCCGCAGTTGGTTCAAGGTCAGTTTGTTTGTTAAAAAGGTTTGTTAAGGATTCGAACCTTAACCTCTCGTAGAATCGGATGGGCTGCTGCTATAACCAAACGCCGCCGCTACGCTTAAGTTGAGCGGTTTGTTTTATTGTTGAAAGTTCTGCAGATTTAGTTTGAAAAATGGCCGGTGGGGTTTGAACCCCGAACACGTGGGTGAAAACATGCATATACGTTATCCCAATCGATAGATGTTTAATGTTCTATGGCATTTGTTTTATTTTATATTTGTTAAGCCCGAATTTTAACAAATGAACCATTATATGGTTAATTTTAAACCTTTTTAGGTGTATTGGATCCAAATTAAGCTCTAAGGGGGTTAGGCCAATTGTAAAAAGGGTGTATTGTTAAGAGGGAACTATGGTGGTTATGCATTTAATATTTTGTTAAGCCTATTTGGCTTATTGATTTTGTATAAAAGGGAGATGGTGAGAGTGTTTTTCATTCAGAGGTGTTTGGGTGTTCTCTTGGTGAGAGCTTTTAGAAAACTCTTGAGTGATCTCATTCTTGTAAAAACTCTTGGAGAGTTTATTTTCTCTTAGTAAAGGGTTTTAGAGTGAGTTATTGAAGACTTTTGAGAGCTAAGTGGTCTCTAGGGAGAAGAGATAATAACTTAGTGAGTCATTTGTAAAGGCTTGACACCTATGTGCTCTTGTTGAGAGAGAGAGAGTTGCAGTTTCATTGTCTAAAAGCATTGCTGACAGAAGGACTGGGCAGGGTGCTAGAAAGTTCTTGTCAAGACAGTGTTTCAGTGGGAAGCAGATTGTAACTCAGTGAAAGACCATCGTGGTGTAAAAAGAAGTTGCATCATAATAATGGCATCGATCACACTTATTTGCAGATCCAGAGACGTAGCCAGAAACTGGTGAACTCCGTTATCAAATCTTTTCTCTCTTTTCTTGTTGCATGATATTGTCAGCTTCTTTACTTTCTAATGTTTTAAGTGGTTATTTGCTCAATTCACAAGCATCATCAGTTACGATCTTAATTTTAAATCTGTATCCTGGTGAATCTAACAAGTTGTTAAGTAATTCATAGTAAGGAATTTACAGATCAGCAATTGAACATTGTAATCACAAGGGATAAATTTACCTTTCAATTTGGCCTTCATCCTCTCCCAAGAAGTGATCTTGCTCTTTCCTTGTCTCTCCATTTCATCTTGCACAAAATTCCACCGTACCAAAGTATATCCCTTCAGTCTTGTTTTAGCTTTCTTCACCTTATGCCCTTCATCAACATCTTCTCTGTCAAAGTGGTTTTCCATGGCCCCAATCCAATCCAGGAGATCTTCACTATCAAGTTTTCCTCCATACATAGGAACATATATTTTTCCACGTCCATCCTTCTTCATAGCCTTCAAAATATTCATTTTTCTTGCATCATCAGGATCCATCTCCTCTTCTTCACCAGGAGCTTCTTCTTCCTCTTCAGTTTCACTTACGTCCTCTTCCACTCTATTCTTTTCTTTCCAAGCAGCCATCTCTCTTTTCAAGGCTTCTATCTCCCTATCATGAATGTCCATCTTCCTTGCAACTACACTTCCTTTAGGTAGAATTTTCACAATACTCTCTTCACCTACTTGCAAAAAAAATTCAAAACTACAACACAAGATCTACTAATGTGCTCTAATACCACTCTGATGCAGACCTAGGAGGCTTAATCACAACCAATTTGATAACCTATCCTTAAGAGGAATCTAACAAGTTTAAGTTGACCAATTTAAACAATCTAAACAACATTTAAAATAGAAAGAAACCCTATAATAACATACACCAAGCCATCCAACCAAGTAACAGGTCAAATAGTAGGTGGGATGGTAATTTCATGGCTTAAATCTCACACAAACCCTTGCATCAACAAAATAGAGAAGTCTTGGAGATTTGCTAATTCCACACACCAGAAGATGAGTTGGGGCTTCAAATAAAAAGGAAATAGTAAGTAAACACATGTATCTTGAAGAAATAATGATATAAAACCATGAACAACTTGTACGGTTTTGTACAAGTCTAGAAAGGAAGCAAAAACACAAATTTGTTGAGAAATTAGCAGTGTTTTATTGAGTTCTTTCTTCAAATATTCTCTCCAACCATACAAAATGAGATTCTGATGCATTTTAAAGGTTTTTCTAGGCCAACCAATGTACAACCACCTTATAACTAACTTTTGAATCACTAATGACTGTTGGAAGATTAATACCCCCTTTTACACAATTTGTCACCTTTACAAGTATATTGAAACATTGTGCAATGTTTGCAATTTATAACTCCTAAAACCATACTAAAAGATTGAAAATAACCTTATTACATCTTCAAAACTCCAACCTTGCACTTTCACATACAAATTCAAGTTAATGCCTTCAAAGGCTACATGACAACTTTTAGGTGCAAGATGGCAACTTTACACATTTTGAACACAAAACCCAAAAATTCACCCTAGATCTTACTCAATGGTACTTATTGACCTTATTAATGAAAAAATACCTAAAAACACTAACTCTTACCAACTGACCTCCCTATTTACTTTCAAATGATCACAAATTGAGGATGAGGTGTAGGTGATCCTGCACCAAGATCCTGTGGCAAACCAACATAGGCACAAAAGAACACACATGTAAACAAGCATATAGTGTTAAAGGAAAAGAGAAAAAAAAAAACATAAAAAAAAAATGGGTGGATTGAGCTTTGATCATTTGTCCCACACATTGTGGACCAGATCTAAGCTATTTTTCCAAGAAATTTTTTACAAGTGGAACAAGATGTCCACTATGCAAAGAAAACACACGGTCACAAGGGCTAGTGGAACCTGAGTTCATCCACTTGGTGAGCCACCAATGAGACACATATGCATGCGGCCAATTTGCACTCACACAAACAAGCAAGTGGATATGGGAAAGTCATACCTAAGTTTGGCTCCCATATGCTAACCTTACCAAAGATATACCTCCTAATAACTTTGATAAGGTGCAACATAACACGAACAATAGGATTCATGAGGCAAGCAAAGCTTAGCATGCTTGACACCCATCAATAAATAGGATGGCTCCATAGGCAAGAAAAGTGTGTTATGCAAGGTGGTCATATAATAGATATTGTAAATGGAAAATAGTGTAAGGTATGTTCAAAGGAGTTTTTCTTAGTTCATGTAAGGTCTTAACTTAGGGAACATTGTGTCTAATGTCTGCAAGATAGGACCAATCAAAGAATAGAAGATTCACAACTTAGGGTATGTAGTGTGTCGCATCAAGCCACTAAGAGGAATATAATATGCTAAGAGAGATCAAGCTCTTTTAGGGAAATCACACCCAATGTCACCACAAAGTGAAAGACACATCACATGAAGTAAGAAGACTACACATTGAAACATGAATTGAAAAAGAATAATGTCAATGTATGCCCCCACCTTAAAGAAATTGCTAAACACCATGCTACGAGCAATTACTTTAAAGTAGCAAATGATAAATGCTAAAAATAAAGAGGACATGAGAGATTATTTGGAAATACATTTGCCAAGTCATTTTTTTCTAGATGATGCTGTGTTATGAAAAAGGGGAGGGGTTTTCCCCAAAATGAAATCCCAAAAATCATATGAGGGATCCAAAAATTTGGGGTCAGTATGTCTTTGCTACAATGTTTTTATAAAAGAGCTCAGAATTGCCATCATTCCCCAAATACTCATGGAATGGAAAGAATGACATAAAGAGACAAAAAATAGAGAAAGGCCTTTCAAGTCAAGATGGAAGAGATGTAAATGTCTTGACGCCTTGCATCATCCCCAAAAGGAAAAAACACAAGACAAATGAAAAATATTTTTGGGTCAACATGGAAGAGACGTAAATATCTCAATGCCTCGTGTCATACCCAAAAGGAAAAACACAAGAAAAATAAAAGATAAAATGTTTACAACATAGAGAAGAATGTAGATACAAATAGAGGAATGCATATAAAGAGAGAGATACATCAAACATAGCAACATGGGGATATCACATTAAGCACATGCAATCACACACATAAAATGAAAAAGAAAATAATGCAAAAGAGCAGTAAGGCACATCCAAGTCAACCTATAGTAGTTCATCTGCATTCCAGTCGTGTTCATCATATACAAAAGGAATACAACTAGCCAAAGGGACCACATCTAGTGTAGTACTAGTATCATCACCAATTCTAACACTATTCTTAGGAGAATTGTCATGTAAGCTCGTAGAAGAGGAAAACAATGTATTCAATTCATTATGCATTTCTTCATCAATTTTAGCAACCTCATCATTGTCATCTAAGTTAATCACAATAGGAGGTTGAATTATAATGTCCAAAGAAAGATTTAGCTATTTTTGTGGTTGCGATATAGGATATTTTTGTTGTGGTGAAGAGGGAAACTCATCGTGTATTGCTTCAATAAAGTTTGGATGTTGATTTTCTTTGCTATTTTCTTCGTTTAACCTTTGAGATATAGCATGATTTTGATGGCTACGTTCTCTATAATTTCTGTTTCTTTTAGTATGATTTTCAAGTTGTTTTTGTGTGGGAGCGGGTTTATCAACCATAGGTTTGTATTCTTCCCTAAGGGGAGGAACAAAAAGGAACCAAAGGATGTTCTTCAACCACTTTCTCTTTAGCTTTGTAAACTTGTTTTATCTTAGTAGGCGTGACAAAATTGTTTTTGTTGTTTCTTGGTCTTTTATAGGAAATAGGAAAATGATCTATCTTAGGTTGGTCTTGGTTGCTTGGAATGGCTTTAGGTTAAATCATAGTTTTTTCAAGGATAGGAGGCTCAATCATGGGTTGAGGCATGTTTCTAAGGGATAGTTTTGCTATGCATTTTTCCTTTAGATTTTGATGTGATTTGAAAAATAAGTCCTCGTGAGGTTTAATAGGTTCCACAGGCTTAGGGAAAAATAAATCTAATAAAAAATTCCCATGAGAAGATAGAGGATTAAAGCCACAATGGTACAGAGTGAAAATTTCATTGTTAAAGGGAAACTTTAAGCATTTATGCACAACCAAAGAGACAAATTTCATGGAGCGTAGCCATGGATAACCAAGCTTCACATGGAATTGGTCTGACATTGATATGATGGAGAAAGAGACATATAATTTTTTTGGTCCAACTTTTAAAGGAAGGGTGGTTGATCCCATCAGAGGGCAAGAAAAACTATTATGCATCTTTATCCATGCTTTCAGTTTATCATATGTTTCTTGATAGAAATCATGCACAAGTAAAAATTATTTGGTGATCACATTCTCTCCACATATGAGATCAATTAATATCCCATTAGTAGGCTTGTCATTAATTTGGTTGGCTATGTAAAGAGGACCATCAGGTGCATGTTTATCTTTAGATGAGAAAGCAATGTCAAGAGGATTTTTAGTCCATCCCTTACGAGGTTGAGTTTCTATCAATGCAATCAAACCTTTAATAGGATTTTGTTTAATAGTATCCATAGGACCTTGTTAAATAGTATACATGGGACCTTGTTTAATAATATCCATGTTTTCATCATTTGTGTCAACATTCATCACATTATTCTTCTTAGTTTCACTAGATTTGACAAATGAAATGTTATGATTCGGCATAGGGTTGGTAAATATTTGTAATTTTTGGTTGGGAGGGGAAACAAAATTATTTCCTTTATTATTAACACATCCAATTTGGAGTCAACTGGAATCAATGAGGTCTTGCACAAGATGTTTAAGATGCTTACAATGTTATGTATCATGCCCATTTTTTCGATGATAATGGAAAATAGGAATTCAATCTAAATTTTAGAAGTACATGCACTTATGAGTATTGAGAGTTTTAAATGGAGGAAAAGTGATCATTTTATATTCTAAAAGTTATGAAATTTTGTTGTGGAGGGTATCGAGTAAGGGAGTAAATTGTCTAGTTGGATCCCCAAATGTGAAAGGAGTTGTATTCATTATAGCATCCAATTGGGTATCAACATGTTGAATTGGTTAAGGGGTATTTAGTTGAAGGAATCCTTTATTCTATTTCCTAAAAGGTTGATAATTTTTTTGGTTTATAGATTCAGACTTTTCAGGTTGACTAGAGGTGGGTTTTGTTTCACGACTACTAACTAAGTTTTGATAATCACGAAGGGCAGTACACAAGTGTACATAGGAAGTAAAATTCATCATTCCAAGCTTATCTTGTATCTTAGTTTGAAAGTTCTCAATGAACATCCATTGAAGGTGAGGATTGGGAATTTTTACATTGATTTGGGAATGAAGCATTTGGTAATGTGAAATAAAGTTAGTAATTGTTTCATCACCCTTTTTCTTACATCTCATCAAATTGGCTAAGTTTATATTAGGAGTCATGTTAACTTGGAAGGGGTTTATAAAGGCCTCAAAAATTTCATTGAATGAAAGAATTAAGTTATTCAGTAATGAGGAAAACCATTCTAAAGTGGTATCTTTCAAGGAACTAGGGAAAAGCTTAGCCAAGAGCTTATCTTGAAGGAAGAAATCACTGCAGAAGGTGGTGTAAGTGGAAACATGGTTAGAAGGATCTCCTTTCCCTCCATATTTATCAAACCTATGAATCTCTAGACCTTGTGGTATCGTTGTTATTAATATATCCTTGAGGATAAGAGATTTATTTTGACATAGTATGTAGGTTGTCCATTTTGATTTTGGTTTATGGTGGAAATTTTCTTTTGAAGGGATGAATTTTTTTGCAAAAGTTGGTTGAGAATGGTTTCATTGGTTGTGTTTAAATATGGAGGTGAGTATGGTGAAGGTGTATATGTGTTCGAGGGGGAAGCAAATGGAATTATTATTGGAGGTAAAGTGGTAGAAGATATTACGTGTGATTCCACAAAGGTACTAGGAATGCTAGTGGAAATACCCAAGGTAGGAATGAAATTACTAGTAGGTTGCATTATTGTTGTAACTTGAGGGTTGGTATAGGTAGGAATAAAGGTAATGGACATTAGAGGAGTAATTTGAGTCCCTCCTTAACTCTAGACATTATTTGAAGGTAAAGCACAACTAGTCATTGAGGTAAGATGTTTTCCAAAAATCTAAACTAGGTTACGTGAAAGTTCTATTCCTTCTTCACTTTCAATCATGCAATGTATGTTATATATGGTCAGGATAGTAGTGGTTGAAATGTTTTTAGTACTCAGTTGATGTTGTAGGTTTGCTAAGTCCTCATGGATTTGTATTATGTTTTCTTGCAAAATACTAAAAAACCATTGTTTCAACACTTGTAACACTACTTGAAAGAAAAGAGTTGTTAAGGGTATGGTCCATACTTAGTGAACTAGTGTCAAAACTAGTACTGAAAGAGCTAGATAACCCAAGATCCATGATGATTGTGTTGGCCCATAGTTGTTGTTGCACCAAAAGATCAACCTATTAATGCCCGATACAACTACTAGAGTTAACGGATCCACGGGAGGCAGTTGTCCATGTCATGAATTCTGAGGGGAGTGCTGACCATCTGCCAACAAAATCCCCCTTAGTGTTACCTGAGGGGATTCAAACCCAACAACTTTGGCTTTGATACCAATTGTTGGCCCACAGTTGTCGTTGCACCAAAAGATTGACCTGTTAATGCCCGATACAACTGCTAGAGTTAACAGATCCAGGAGAGGTGATTAGTCCATGTAGCAAATTTCGAGAGGAGCACTGACCATCTGCCAACAAATTGTGCTATCATGACATGATGTGAGTCTCAAAATTCATCTCACTATAGTATTAGCAATAAGACACCAAGTTATAAAGATCATGCAAGAGACAATCAATGAATGTAGGATAAATGCAATGAACACAAGATAAATGATATCCTAATTCTTATGTTTACAAATGCACCAAATTAAGCTAGATTGAATAAAATGAAGAAAATAGAAACTTTGCAAATTGAAACGTAGAAACATAATTTTTAATGCTGTAAAATACAAATTTAGATCTGACATGGGACTAGATCGCCAAGAGGGGTGTATGAGTACCAATTAAGGTTTCTCAAGGGTTAAAATGCTACAAAATAGTCCACACAAAATACTCAAAAATTAGGTAAAACAACGAGCACTGGGACTAAATCACCTAGAGGGGCATAAGAGTCCTAGATTAGGGTTTTGACACTAATTTTAACAAATTATGAGTGAATTTTAGGCTTTATGGTTTGAATATGTCTATACTAAGTAAAATTAGAGATTTCAAGTGAATTTAAATGATGCAAGATGCAAAAATGTGACCTAGATATGCACTTTTACTAATGCAAGATTTAGAAACCCTAGATGCAAATTAAATAATGCAAGACCTAATGAAAAGTTAATGTAAGATAGATCTAGGATTATGATGCCCTCCAAATAAAAAAAAAGGTGTTCTAAAGGATAGGTTCACAAAAATGAAATGAAATGAAATAGGGTGCTCCACCTTTTAGGAGATGGAACACAAAGGTAGGGTTTTAGGACCTTCCCAACTATTTCCTTCAAGTTTCCTTCAAGGAAACCTTAGAGATCTCAATCTAGGGATAGAATGAGGAAAAAAAATCTACAATAAGGTCTCCTAGGGTGTGATTAGAGAATAAAAAGGGGTTCACCACCAAGCAACAGATTGGAAAGAAAAGAAATATAAATGATATGCAAAACCTAATGATATGATCTAGAAAATGAACTCAAATCAAAATAATAAACTAGAGATAAGCAAAGGTGCACCTAGAAATATGAAGAGGTTCTGAATGAGCTCTAAAATATTGAAAATCTAACTTTTAAAGAAAAATGGGAATCATATGCCTATAGGACTAATTTAGGGTTTCGAGTCGAAACATAAATCTAGACCTATTAAACTAAGATCTATAGAAGTGCTTGAAATTTGGTATACTGGGACTCATACACCACAAGTGATGATTTAGTCCTAGTATAAGGGTTGATATGAAACTCTGATATCCTCTAATGTTCTCCTGTAGCTTCTCTCCTGTCAATTTTTTGAGTCTGAATCACTCAATTGCAACCTATAGGTGACTTTTGTGATCTTGTAATGTAGATGACAACTTTAACAACTTAACTTTTTCTAAAATTTGTCTTCAATGGATCTTCAACCAAAAACTTCAAATCACACATCAAAGAGAGGAAAAAATGGTGTTTTGTTAGTGGATAGGGGTTTTCCTTGGTCAAATCTCATTTTGGTTATCAAAATTTGAAATGAGTAGAAATAGAGAGGAATGATGAATGAACAAATATGAAATGTTGTAACTCACCAAACCCTTGAACAAAAGGCCACAATCTTGTATACAGTGGATAGCATCATCCTAAAGAATCTTGTGGATTTTGTCAAGTAGCACAGTGGATCTTATGCCTTCAGGATTTATCTCTTTAGGATGATGCTATTATTATAGCTGATCAAATCATATTTTTTCCAGGCTGATCATGACTTTAGATCTCCCTCTAACAACAATATCTTCACAAAGCTTCCACAACATCTAGAGAAATTATTGAAGTAGCTCAAATTTTATTAGTGAAGATTGATATGATCAAATCAGATCCTTGATCAGATTGTGAAGTACCAGATGAGGACACCTATTAGAGGGTCATCTCTATTAGCCACAGTGTTGGCACATCTTTTTGGCCCTATAAAAGGGGGTTTTAATAGATTGTTAATAATCATCATTAGGATAAAAGTTTTGTCTATTAGAAGAATTAGAATAGGGGAGAAATAGGGAAGATTTTTATAGAGTTTTTTTTGCTCTTTGGTATGTTGAAATTATCAAGATGATTACTCGTATTGGTATCTAACCTTTTCATTTATGTTAATTATTGCAAGAAAAAGTTATAGTAGGAAGGAGTATATGAGATTGTGCATCCATGACATCTGTCACATGTTTTCTTTCTCTATTTTATGTGTGTTGAATTCTCTGTGTCAACTCGTACAAATATAGTCTTGGTAATTGCTTTCCATGCCATTAGCTTCTATGATTGAATAATGCTCTCTTTTAGAAATTAAATCATGTTTGCTATACTTTTTAATTTTTCTAAATATTGTGCTAACTTTCATATTATTCTAAGAGAGCAAGATGGTGCTATAAACATCTGAAGTATTTCTTTTAGTATTGGGTTTCTTATTTCTATAGGACCTTAATGGGTGCTTCTCATAAAGAGATTTGAATGACTACTCTATGCTCCTATGGGCCTTAGTTGTTCAGTCTCTTTCAAAAAATGAAGGTTTTGTGGCATTTTGTGTCCATATCATAAAAAATAAGAGATTTTTAGGGTTTGAAATGTTCTAAATCTTTGTGGCACATCACCTTAGTTTATTTTTTGCATTTCTCTTCCCCTTTTCCAAAAACAAAAGGAAGAGTCAATTTCTATAAAAATCTCAGAGGTTATTTAGTGAGGTGCAAGCAGGTCCCCCAATCACTAAAATTCCAATAAGGTTGTTAGGGAGAAGCATAATATTTCATGATCAATAGTTATTTTTCTAGCATGCCTGGTGGTACTTGAGTTCTTTCATAGTGTCTAATAATTAGCCTTGAAGAGGTGTCTTTTGGAATTAGACCTTCAGGAGGAGCTGGTAATCTCATGCCCAGAGTCCAAACCAAGCATCCTCTAGAGGAAATTTATAGTATTCTTAGTTGCCTGGAGTTGAGAGATTTAAACACCCCTCTAGATGGCTGAACCTTTAAATCAAGATACTTGTCTATCTGGTCCATAGGAGTTTATTTTTGATGACCCCCAGGGTACTCCCACTCCTAGAAATTTTATGACTTGGGATAGCAGTATTCCACTAGTTCCACCTAAACCTATAGATGTGTGACCTACAATACTAACTGACTCCCTCAAATAAATTCCAAAGTTCATGGGAAGGATTTTAAAACACCTTCCAAGCATCTCTAGAACCTAGTGGAGGTTTTCAGGTTCCACAACATCATTGAACAAAATGTGGCCCTCATATTGTTAGCTGCATCTTTCAAAGGAAAGTTCCAAGACTGGTATAAATCCCTGAATTCCAACAACATCCATTCTTGGGATGAACTTGGAGATAAAATCTTTCACCACTTCTCAAAGAAAGGAGATTGCTCATCCTTATCACAAAAATTGATCACAATCAAGGAAGCCCCGTAGGAGGCCATGATGATCAACTTCAACAATAGGTTCCATAAAACTTGACAAAGGATTCTGATGACATCTAGGCCTCCAACAGCTATGGAATTCATGTTATATTTAAAGGTTTCAATTCAAATATCACGGTCATGGTATAATATCTGGGAGGTGATACCTTTCCCAATGCATATGATCTAGTTGTGCAAGTAGAGAAAAATCTTATAGACACAGGTAAGCTTTCACCACGACCACTGATGCCAATGTTCATAGAGATATCTGGTGGAATTCAAGATGAGGTAATGCATAGCACCTTTGTTTCACTCCATAACATATCGGATGCACTGCCACAATCAATGTATGTGTACCCAAATGCAATGCCAAGAACATAAGGATCCTCTTCATTAGTAGCAGATGTTAACATGAAGAACCTCATGAGAACCTTCACAAATGAGCTAGTCATTATTTGATATCGACAAGTAGCACCTCTAAATCCCCCTGCATAAAATTATCGAGGAAGGCCACCTTACCAACATAATACATACCAGGGAGCTCCAATAGGGCACAATCATCAACAAACATCTATGAGATAGAAGGCCATGATTACTACACCACTCTAGACCATCAAAAATAGCTCAAACAAAGACTCGGTCCCAAGACATTGAAACAATTTGTCAGAAGATAAAAATGACTAGTTTTTCCCATGCAATGATGCTCACATTCCCTAAAATTCTCTGAGGGCAAATATTTGGTAGAAGGTAGCAGAAAAAAGGAGTTAGGGCATATTTTTGAATGTAGACTATCAGTCTCCTAGAATTGAGAATGCCTGTTTCACTACATGAACACAATGAATGCCCTTAGAATAAGAATTGGACATCCTCCCAGACCAAGTGATTATCTCTTGGATAGAGGAAGAAGATTCAATATTCAATTTTTTTTCGAACAATTAGCACCTCATAGGTACAGTTAGATTACAATACATGATCAAAAAGAAGACTTACCAGGGAGCATGTGCAACAAACTCCCCAATGGCCACAACTATAATAGTCACAACCACAAGTACAAAAAAATTCACATATACGACCAACTCAACAACCATAGTCTCAACCATTTCTACTAAAAGACATGGATAAGGTCCCAAACCTACCAAGGATAGACTGACCTTTTACCAAAGGCCTCACCGATCAGAACACTCAATGTGGTGGAGCAATTAAAGAAGACTCCCACCAACTTATCTTTGTGGTACATCCTATCAATATCAAAGTAGAAGACCTTACTCCAAGAGGTATTGAATAATGAAGAGAAGTTCTCACAGACATATGTATCCCTGTCGCATAATCAAGATAGGGGAAAAAGGCTCACATCAGACTCCTAATCCTTGAGGGTTGCAACATATGTGAATACGAAAGAAAAAGAAAAAGTAAAAGAGGTAAGTAAGACAAATCCCACTCCCTTCTTCTTGAAACTTATCATAGGGGATAATATGTTGCAAAATAATATGATCGATTCAGGGGCCAGTACTGCAGTCATACCCAAGCTAGTGGTTGACACTCTAAAATTGAAATATGAGCCCATCGATAAGGAACTATACAATAGAAATGAAGAAGGTTCCGACTATCAACTACATTAAATACATCTCTTGGACCCTATTTTCTTGTTTGAGCCAAACCATCATGTAGGAATTGGTCATAATTGACATTCACCCCGTCTTCAAAATGTTCCTATCAAGGGACTTCATGAAAAATCTTAGCGGATACCTTGCACTCGACTGGTCTCACTTAATATTATGAACCAAGCATAGAGAAAAGATGAAGATCCTATATGAGCCTTTGCACCTTGAACACATCACAAAGGATCCATTGTTAAGATTTAAAGTGACACATGCCTTATTTTTCAAGAAAGAGATGTATTGCATAGAAATGTTTGAAGAAGAAGAGGCCCCAAGTGATTAGACCCTTGAAGAGGAAGTCCTACTTAATCAATTTATTAATTATGACCTGTTTTAGGAAATTTTGACATGTTACTGGCCTAGACATTTATGTAATATTTGATGAGGAGCAATCACTCCTGAAATTGGTAAAGGTACAATAGAAACCAAGTGAACTAGGTGATAATATTTAATGGACACTGCATTTTGATGGTGACAAGTGTAAAAATGGCTCTAGAGCTAGCATCCATCTCATATCTCCAACCAGGTCGGAGACCCTCAGATCTTTTTTCTTTCACTCCTCATGTTCAAACAATAACGTGAAATATGAAGGACTGGTTCACAGTTTGGCTCTGGTAGAAAAAATGGGTGTAAAAAGGTTATAGGTATTCAAAGACTTTGAGTTGGTTGTAAGCCAAATTCGATGACAAGCAATTGCTAAAAATGTGAGGATAAAGTCCTAGCAGAATAGGGTATGGGACCTAATTGAAGGGTTCAAAGTTTTTAATATCTGAGTTATCTCACAATCTCAAAAAATTTCCATGGATAGAATGGCTTTGGTCGGTTCACAATTTGACCCTACCCCCAGATCAATTGAAAACCAACACATGATGCATACCATCCTCTGACTATCTATCCTTGAAAATGACCAGAACTTGCAAGTCTTTGAAGATGATGCTTAGATTGCAATATTTTTATGATAGTCAAGGGAGTTTTTTTATCAGCCACAACCTGGATCTGAAGAGGTTTCTAAGGAACAAGTGATCCAACTTAAAGAAAATAAGTTTGGATCACAAGGATTAATCACTCTCAAGAATGTTTTTAACTATTAGGATGTGAGAAATAGTAAGCAAAGATTCATGACTGATGAGGAGGACTATGAGAACCTCAATGTCAGAGATTGTAGAAAGCTAAAGGTCAAGAGAAATGTGCCACAAGTAGATAAGGAGAGATTGAGAGACTTGTGTGCTAAGTACAATGAGGTCGTGGCCTGGAACTATAATGATCTAAAATGATATATGATCCTAGCATTATCTAGCACACTATTGACTTGGTCAAGGGATCCAAGCCTACGCAAAAAAGCAAAGACCAATCAATCCAAAGGTGGAAGCATTGATGAAACAAGAGCTTACAAAGTTGATCAAATCAAATATTATATACCTATTAAGCCCTCCACTTAGAAAAATAATGGTGACATTCAACTTTGTGTAGACTTTTGAAACTTGAATAGAGCCTCATTAAAGGACCATTACCCTTTCCCCTCAATGGAATTTATTTTACAAACCATGGCTAGGTCAATTTTTTTTTATTGCTCGATGGTTTTTGGCCTACAACTAGGTCTACATGAAGGAGGAGGATCAACACAAAATAAATTTCACCACCAAGTGGGAGAAGTTTGTGTATGCTAAAATTCCCTTTGGCCTCTCAAACATGGGTGCCACCTTTCAATATGCAATGGATGTCGCTTTTAAGATACAGATCAACAAGATCATTGTAATATGTTTAAATGACCTAACTATATTTTTGAAATCAAAAGATGATAATTTTTATCATTTGGAAATGGTTTTCCAAAAGTTCCAACAATTCAGGCTTTCTTTCAATCCCAAGAAATGTGTATTCAAAGTATCACAAGGAAAATTTCTTCGCTTCGTGGTATCTAAAGAAGGAATAGCTATAGACCCCTAATGTGTAAATGCTATAACGAAACTACCGCTACCTATTAATCAGAAGGGGTTATAGTCCTTCTTGGGGAAGATTAACTTCATTAGCCGATTCATTTTAGATTTCATAGGCATTGTAAGACCTATCATGCTAATACTAAAGAAAGGATTACCATTCAAATGGACCTAGGAAAGAAAGCTTTCCTTTGAGTAGATTAAGGTAGCCATCTCCACAGCTCTGGTATTAGCAAACACAAAATTTTCTAAAGACTTCTTGCTATATGTTTATAGCGGCTAGCACAACATAGCCTTTGTAATCACAAAAGGATGAGGAAGGGAGGAGAGCACCCTATTGATTTTCACTCTAGGACCCTAAAGGGGTATGAAACCAAATATAATTTTGTAGAAAAGCAGGCCTTTTCCATTGTCAAAAGCCTCAAAAAGTTCTGAAATTTGGTTTCAAATAGTAAAATAATAGTCCACATCACCCATCCCAATGTTAGGGAATACATCACAGAAGGAAAGATCACCAAGAAAAGAGCCAATTGGATCACTAAGATCCTGGAATATGATGTCAAAATTTGGTTGAAAAAATTAATCAGAGAAAGAGGCCTATGTGAATTTCTCGTGCAAGAACTCAACCCCAAGACAAAAGAGGAGGCTAACTAGGTCTATGCAAATCAATTTGAAATGGGTGAATCCTGGGTGGCTGATCAGACAATATTCATTCAAAATGGTAGATACCATTCCAACATCTCACCATACAAGAGAAGATATTATAGGATTTGAGGTGTCAGATATGTACTATTCAAAGGCATCCTATTTAAAAGAAATTATGATAGAGTCCTCCTCTGTTTTGTGGACAAGCCATAGGTTGAGAGAATTCTTAACAAATTTCATAGCATCTCAGAAGGTGAGCATTTCTCTACCAAGAACAAAATGTGCGGGAAGTTTTGTTACCTCAAAGTGAGCATGCATTTTTGGAAAAATAGCTTAGATATGATCCATAATGTGCAAGACAAACACTCGAAGCTTGATCCACCTTTTCTTTCCTTTTTATTTCATCTTTATGTCTTTGGTATTGCATGTCTATGTATCTTGTTTTCTTGCATATCATACACCTTGTGTATGTCCCTTTGTGCTTGTGATTGTTCAATATAGGATCTTGGATCCTGGGGGCTTGACCACCTCCTTGATATTTTTTATCCTAGACCATCCACATCGGTACATGTGGACCCCTCTTGAATGTCTACTTTAGTGTGAGTTTGAAGCAAGTTCCTCCTCTCATGAAAGTGGGGGCTAAATGTAGTGTAGAAAAATGTCATCCTTTACATTTTCACACTTAATTTTGGAATGATTAACATTAAAATCCATATACCTAATGTTTCCTTGATCTAGTGTTGTAATGTGTTTTACACATTCACATTAGGTTTAAGGCCCCTTGTAAGATAAATAAACCTAATTTTACCTTAATTTAATGTTGTAAAGTTTATTTATTAACACCTTCACATTAAGTTTTTGTCCCTCTTTCATTTATGATGTTCACATCACCATTAATAGGCCCCTAATACCCTTTATTATGCATCTTGAGGATTATTTCAATCGAGATCCTAACATAATCAACAAATACACTTAATATATTAACTCCCTATCATTTCCTCCACCTAAGAAGGCATGGTGGGACCCATATGCCACCTTCGGAATATGAGTCCCATCTAGATGGGACCTATATGCCACAAGTGGTGTATGAGTACTATTTGGCCCCTTTTTAGTGCTTTGTTTGGGAAATCAGGGTTTCAAATTCAAATTTCATGTATGTCAGCATTTGGGATCTAATAAATAGTAAGCTAGATGGACTTCCTATATAAATAAGGTTTCAAATTAGTATTTCACCTAAAAAATCATAATATAAACCTAGCAATCAAGAGTTAATAATTCTAAGACTTCTCAAGAGCTTTATAGACTATTCAAGATCATTTTTTAAGGCATTCAAGGGAAAGTTTCTTCATCATTTGTTGCAGCAATTCAAGACCCATCATCATATCAAAGGAATAATGCATCAACCATTTTGTTGAGCTAGTGTTGTGATGTAGCATTGAAGATCCAAGTCAAGAATTCTTTCATATCCAATTCAAGATCAAGATCTACAATCTACATGGCCACTTCATGTTAGATTTCCAATTTATATCTCAAGACATCATTAAAGGTATCATTGTCCATGTTTCATGTTCATATTTCATTGTTTCATCAGTACAAGGTTTAATTACCTAAATAGGGTTTAACCTAGGAAAACCCCTATTTATTAACAATCAACAAGTTTTTTCTCTCTACATGTGTGATTACAGATCTAGGTGTTTTGGAGCTTGAAGGATATTGCAAGACTAAGTTGCAAGATTGAAGATTTTTTTTGAAGTTTTCTACTTGTAAGATCCTGAAAATTCACCTATAGGTTGCAAATCAAGGTTTCTAACATGTAGATTTGATAGGAAGGAAGCTACAGGAGATCAATAGAGAATACTAAAATTTTAGCCAAACCCTAATACTAGGACTAAATCACCACTTGTGGCATATGAGTCCTAGTACTACCTTTTTTTAAATTTTAGGAGATTCAAATTAGTTGCTAAAAGATTCTAGTTTTGGCACAAAAACCCTAGTCTAGGACTAAATCACCTAGACTAGTGTATGAGTTCTAGTGATCATAAAACAATAGGATTTTAGGGTTTTGGAACTTGTTTTGAACTCATCTCTCTTCTATGTGTACCTTTGTTCATTCTCAGTCTTTTATCCCAATTTTCAATTTCATTTCCTAGGTCATTTAGTTAGGTTTTGCATGTTACATTCATTTCTTGTCCTTCCAAGCCATAGGTTGGTGGTGAACCCCCTTTTAACCTTTAATCACATCTTAGGATGCCTTATTGCATATCTCTTCCCCTCATTCTATCTTTGGATTGAGATCTATAGGGTTTCCTTGAATGAAACATGTAGGAAATTAGTTGTTCTATCGCTCATTCATAGAGTGACAATTTTCAACCTTTCACATTTGAAACCTTTTAATTAAATACTCATAGTTGATTATAAATATTTCTTTATGTACCATATGTAAATTTTTGTAAATTAGTGTTTTGTGAATAAAATAAAGAGCTGACACAAAAGAACTATATTATATTCATGATAATTTTTTACATATAGCACAAAGTGTTTGAGCTTAGAGCTCATATGAAGCTTAGGAATCTTCTCCCTCAAAAATCCAAAAAGAAATTCATCATTACAAGCCAAAATTGGAGGCATTATAGAAAATATAGAAATTCAACCTCCAAGAAAGCAATCGTCAAAACATAACATTTTTCTAGTTCTAAGACATATGACAATAGGGTTTTCATCACATAGGCACATGGACACTACACATGCATCACTCCTCCATGCTAGGTCTATATACAAGGCTCTTGAAAGAGGTGATCCATTCGATGATCTTTTGATTGGATCCACATTGGTCATCTTCAAAAGGAAGGAGGCCACAAGTCTAGATT
This sequence comes from Sequoia sempervirens, assembly GCA_007258455.2. Classification (NCBI taxonomy): domain Eukaryota; kingdom Viridiplantae; phylum Streptophyta; class Pinopsida; order Cupressales; family Cupressaceae; genus Sequoia; species Sequoia sempervirens. The sequence continues at coordinate 229,387 of VDFB02321045.1, forward strand.
GCTGGTAGTGGCACTCAAGGTTCATGGTCCAGAAATTAGAAAGGAAGGGAAACCATGACACCACCTCTATATTTTTGATGTGCCTACGTAGGTCCATCACAAATATAATAGAAACACTAGGGAAAACCATCTGAACGATTTCATGCAACCCATCTACATACATCAAATTGAATATTTCCTGATAGATTGCGATTATCCATGGTTTGGTGATGTTCACATCTAATAGAGAGGCCATGAATTGAGAGATAATATTGGTGTTGCGGTGGGGTTGGTTTGGGTCCTTCACATAATCCCTCCCCAAGATCCATTTGAATTCCATGATAATTAGGCAGCTCTTCGTTCGCAGAAGGCATTTAAGTCTATCATTGCTAACCTCCCCAACAAAGGAGCCTTGTAGTTTTCAACTCCAAAACCAAATTGGAGCACCTAGACCACTCACGATGAAACAAAAAAATTACCAAACTAAAAGGGTATAGTAGAAGAAACCTTTAATAATAGGGAGTCTAGTAAGTCATCGCCTTACTTTAGTAGCCTATACTTTGAGATACATTAATACTTCTCCCAAATGGTGGTTGCTTCCTCTTGGTCAAACCATAACCCAGTATTTGTTTTAATTGTCTTAAAAAATTCATTAGAAAGGAAACATAAACATCCTTCAAGATCGATGCCTGTGGAAAAATTATTTATCAATTCTAGTGCTCCCTGAAACATATAGTAAATACATGTATTTATTAGTCTCGACTAACTCAGGCCGCTGGTGCCTTGATACTAGAAACAAACACATTGTAGGATGCACTTTGTATTTAGCATACAAATTGAGTATGATGAATTTCATTATCTCCGTCCTCCATTTGGCTGTGCCTAAGAGAGAAAAAGAAAATCAATATTTCCACCTCTAGTTAGGATTGAACCTTGAAGAGGTCATCAGCCAAGTTTGTTATCTAATACTCAGTCTTGATAAGATGAATTTGTTTCATGATAAGCGAACTTCAGTGTAAACAATGATCAGCTTGCATACACATCTTGTGCCAGTGAAATCATCCTTTAATTCCTCCAATGATCAATATATGAGTTTCATTCCTAATTAGGCTGTGCATGTTGGCTGCCATTCATACTAAAGTCTAACCTGTTCTTTGTTCGTAGTCCCTCCAAATAAGAGATTATAAGTATTAAACTGAAAATAAATGGAGATTAATCTGAAATCGAATGGATATGAAATTGAATACATTCGCTGTTATATTTATTAATGCATAGCCTTTAGAAAATATTTCCTTTACCCAAGCTCAGTCGCGGCCTTGGTAGAAGTCTGCATATCTAATATATTTTGTGATTCAAATTAAATCCATTGTCATCCACAATTAAGAAAGATGTAAAATTTGGTATATGTGCGAGTTCTAAGGTGCGAATCTATATATATATATATTTATAGACACACACACACATATATATATGAATAATTTTTATTTATGTATATCTTATATAAGTTTCTATAATCATCAAAATTATATACATATTCATATGTATATATATGAGTGTATATATATATATATGTATGCATATGTACGCATGTTTAAATTTATGGGTCTTAATTTTAACATGCTGCCCTAATGCTGAAACCTATGTGAAAATAGGAAATAATTTGATTATGAACAAGATTGATTCATCTATGATTATATTAGCAAAAATTAGTATATTTATATATTGAAAGAAGGAATCATGTTTAGTGGATTAATTGAATACCATAAAATGAGCTTCTTGTAACCCATTCTTGAATCTAGTTTGTTATTAGTGTTTGATTTATTGAGGTGAATTATTTGAATGGGTATGAAGTGGTAGTGGACTAGGAAAATTGTTCATTTTAGTTTATTTTGTTAATTGGATTTTAGAGTCTTCTAGAGGCTAGGGTGATTTTTTCTCTTGATGGATTTATTTGTTTAACTTAATATGGGGAAATTTATCTTGGTTATTTTTATGATGTCCATTTACCTTGCACATTAAATTTATGTTTGAGATTGGTCTTATGGAACTTGTGAGCAGAAGGGATGATGCCCTGTTTTGAGATTTGCTTGAACCTTGAGTATGTGCAATTGGTTTTATTTTCTATTTCATTGGTTTGATTGTGTCAATAGGGGAGTGGCTTCCAATGGTGGCCGACACACAAAGGGGCACCTTGATAACCCATGTGGAAGTTTCGTAAACAAGTGATAACATAAAAAAAACTAGGAGGGTTGGGTAGCTATAACATTAACAAGATAATTCTATGCCCCGCTCAGGCTCAAGTGCTCATTTAGGCTTGAGATGAGATGGAAAGGCATGGAATGGAATAATCAACTATCTTGTCTCCATGACAGGTATGTTGATGCTGCATACGTTGGCATGAGGGGCCGAAGATCGGTAGAGGCTACTAGGATTACCCAGGATGGGGGTAGGAGCCTAGGAAGATATACCTGGATAACCTATGACCAACCATGTGATGACACTTCCCCTATGACAACCATGTATTCCTTTGACTTTTGTTTTACCTTGGTTGTTTATGTGCCTTTGGATGTATAGTCTCTATCATTTGTTATTGTTCTACTTGCTCTTGTAAGTCATGTTAGCCTTGTGATGTCTTAGTCCTTTGTTTATCAGTGATGGTGGGGCCCTTTATTACCTCCTAGCATAGGGGTTGGTCCTTTGGGTCCACATGGTTGGGTGGAATGTGTATCATTCTCCATTGGTTTCCCTTCTCTTGTACGTGTCATGGCGACTTCACTTGATTTAAAGACTTTTGAATTGTATCTGCTCTTGGGATTTGTGATCCTTGTACTTGTAAGTCTACTGTATCTCAATTATGTATCATGTATCATGTTGTTGAACACTTGTCACTTGTAACGAGGAGGCATTAATATACAAAATGTAATTGTAAAGATGAAACTGATGTAACTATATTATGTGATGAGATATGTATTCAATGATATTGTTCATGTTAAGAGGAATGAATGTAATTGGTTATTCTTTTATGTTTAATTTATGGCTGTATCTCATGGGTTACTTTATTATATGTTATGTGTAGATGTAATGTTTTTTTTTTATTCAAGGGGTAAACGCTTTTGACTGGAGCTATGAACCGGATACAACCATTCAACAATAACACCCCAACGGGGTTTGAACCTTGGTGGCAAGAACAACAATGCCACCAATAAACCATCACACCATGCCAATACCGGCGTGTAGATGTAATGTTTAATTGATATTAAAATTTGGTTATTATTAAGCTTTATGGTTTAGTTAATTTTGAAGATAAGAACTACATAATGCAGTTGTGCACCCTAGAGGATATATGATAGTAATTAATTTTATGTTCAATGTACATAATGCAACATCACACTTAAATTTTTTTTTGTCTATTTTTAGTTGCTTAGGTGTTGTCCTCTAGGGTTCACAGTGGGGGCATTATACATGGTATCAGAGCTAGGTTTAAATAATGGGTGCTTTGGGTATATATGGAGCCCATTAGGTTGTCTTAGATGTATAGTTTGAAGTTTAACTTTTTTCTTGTTGACCTCATGTAATACCCTGAATTTATCCTTGGTGGTGTCTATGTAGGATCATGCCTAGGAGATGGGGTAGAGGTTGAGGGCAAGGCAAAGGTCATGGTGGTGGCCATGGGGCCAATCACCATGATTCACCTACACAGAGTTCCCATGAGTCAGATCATGAGGAACATCAGGGTTCACAAAACAATCAAGGAGGTGTAGGAAAAAATATGGATAAACAAGGGTTGGAGGGTGCAAAGTTGCAACAATTACTAGAGGAGGTTCTTTCCTGGCTTCATCTAAGGCAAGAGGGTGAGCAGTTTGATTCAGGAGAGAGAGAGGTATCCCAAGAGGAGAGAGTTAGATATTGAGAAGGATGCCATATTAGTTGGTCATATGAGGGACCTTCTTTGTGCACATCCTCTGACATTTGATGTGATAGGTAGTGGCTTAGAGGTAAAGACTTGGCTAATTGATTTGAACTGATGTTTTTCTATGCACCCATATGGTAGCAATACCAAGGCCAAATGTGCCATTTTGCATCTCTGAGGGTGTTCTTCCACATGGCAGCATCTTGAGGAGAAGAAGCTCCATCTAGATATAGATTCAGTGTCATGGGAGATGTTCCTTAAGTGATTCAGATCCCGATTCTTATTTGACCATTGGCAACAGTGTTGTCTAGATGAGTTTCATGAGTTGAGACAGATGGTGATGTTAGTGGAAAAGTATGAGCAAAAATTCTATGAACTCAAGCAATATGCTGTCATTAGAGATGATGAGGGCATGTTGGTAAAACTCTTTATTAGAGGCTTAAATGCCCGCATCAGTGGTGGTGTTTGGGTGTTCGAGCCAAAAACCATGGAGGTAGCTGTGGACAAGGCTTAGATTGTTGAGGAGAATCTAGCTATGGATTTAGGTGGATAGACGAGGGTTCAGATTAGAAGTGCACCTCAGATAGGGTTTAGTTCTCGTGGTGGTCAGAATCAGTCAGTAGGTCCATCTAGGGTTCAGTAGGCACCCTCTAATGATGGCCAATAGCAGCAACATTAGCAACCCTCTCAGTCAAAACATAAGAACTCGATCTCATCAGGATGATAGGTCTTAGTCTAGGAGAGACATAAATTGGAGGTGAATTAAGTATTATTACTTTGATTAGCCAGTCCAGAGTTCACAATCTATAGTTAACAAGGGTAGTGTTCATTAGTTTAGTGCACCTCTAGGTGGTAGAGGTTTTGGGAGAGGTACAGGGTGCTTCTCGTGTGGATAACAAGGTCATATTGCTCACCAGTGTCCTAAGAAGGGCACTTCTGGATTTACTTAGAGACCAGCAGCTTTAGAGTCAATAGTAGTTGATACAGGTAGATCACACAAAGTTTTTTCTATAGTTGATAACCACCAGGCTGAGCACCAGGGTACAATGGTTGAGATATTAGGTGTGTTACAAAGTAATAGAGTTTATGTTCTCTTTGATTTAGGTGCTTTAGAATCCTTTATTTCTCCTTCTATAGTTGCACGAGGTGGACTGGTGGCAACGAAGCAAGATGATAGGTGGAAATTTGAGTTAGATTATGGTGCTAAGGTCACATTTGAGTCTCTTGTCTATGGTTGTAGTTTGAGGATTGGATCTCTGGACACCATAGTTGATCTTCGTATTATCCCTCTTGGGTCCTATGATGTTGTATTGGGCATGGATTGGTTAGAGGCTCATAGAGTAGTCATAGATTTTTGTTCCAAGTCAATGAAGTGTGTTGATGATTTTGGTAGTGAGGTTGAGGTAGTTGGGATTTAGAGACCTATTTCCTTGAGGATGATCTCAACTATGTAGTTGAGGAGGTGTATGCGGCAAGGCTGTCAGTTGTTTGTAGTGATAGTCAATGATTTGGAGCTAGGAGAGAGTTAGGAGGAGGTGTCACTTGATAGTCATCCCATCCTTAGATAGTACATTGATGTCTTTCCTAGCGTGATCCCAAGGATGCCACCTAAGTGTGACATCAATTTTAAGATTGATCTTGTACCTAGAGTTGAGCCCATTTCATGAGCTCCTTACCAGATGCCCACTCAAGAGATTAAGGAGCTCTGGTTATAGCTAAAGGAGTTCTTAGTGAAGGAATTTATTTGTCCTAGTGTCTCTCCTTGGGGAGCACCATTGATATTTGTGAAAAAGGATGGGTCCCTTCGATTGTGTATAGATTATCGACAGTTGAACAAGGTAACAATAAGGAACAAGTATTTGTTGTTGAGGATAGATGATCTATTTGATCATATCAAGGGTTCTAGGGTATTCTCGAAGATTGATCTTAAATTAGGGTATCATCAGTTGTGCATCTTCAAAGCAGATATCCATAAGACCACATTTCATACTTGATACAGACACTACCAGTTCACAATGGTGTCGTTTGGGTTAACGAATGCACCCTTGGTGTTCATGAGTTTATGAATGGTGTGTTTCACACCTACCTTGACCCATTTTTCTTGGTGTTTCTAGATGACATATTGATCTATTCTAGGGCCATGGAGGAGCATGAGGATCACTTGAGATAGGTGCTATAGTGTTTGAGGGAGAATCAGTTGTATGATAACTTGTCGAAGTGTGAGTTCTTCAAGAAAAAAGTAAAATATCTAGGCCATGTTATTTCTGGTGAGGGAATTGTCATGGATCCTTTAAAGATCCAAGATATCATTGATTGGCCTACACCTACTAATAAGGTAGAGGTTCCCATTTTCATGGGGTTGGCAAGTTACTACCGATGGTTTTTTTAAGGGCTTTCGAGAATAGCCCATCCCATTACTTCTCTTTAGAGAAAAGGGAAGAATTTTTTTTGGTCAGAGTAGTGCAAGGAAGCTTTTTAGACTCTTGAGAGATTGACCAGTGCTCCTATCTTAGCTGTTCCTGATCCTTCTAGGGATTTTTTGATTTGTATAGATGCTTCCTTGGAGGGTATAGGAGCTATGTTGATGTAGGAGGGTTGCGTGATTTCCTATGATTCTCACAAACTCAAGAATCACGAGCTGAATTACCCTACACATGATTTAGAGTTAGCCACTGTGGTACATGATTTGATGAGGTGGAGGAAATTTTTATTGGGGAATCAATTTGAGCTGCACACTGATCATTGTAGTTTTTAGTATATCTTTACACAACCTAATTTGAATGCCAGGCAAAGATAATGGATGGAGTTTTTATGTGAATATGATTTTGAGGTGAAATTCATTTAGGGAAAGGATAATGTAGTCAAAGATGCACTTAGTAGGCAGAGACATGAGTTATCGATATTGACTCTTGGTGTGGATTTGAGGAGTCAAATCCTACTAGTACTTCCTTTAGATAGTTGTTATCAGGAGGTGAGGTCTAAGGTGGAGATAGGCAGAGCTTTAGAGGGTAGATTTCTAGGGTATTCCCTTGAGTCAGATGCCCTTTTGAGGCATTTAGGTGTATTTATGTACCTTCCTCTAGAGATCTTCATAATTTGATCATGTCAGAGGTGCATCAGGCACCATATTCAACTCATCTTGGTGTCAAAAAGATGCACACTGATCTTTGACAACTATACTTTTGGGCTGGTATGAGGAAATATATTGCTGATTTTGTGCCGAGGTGTTTGAAGTGTTAAAGAGTGAAAGCTAAACACCAACATCCCAGGAATTTTGCAACCTCATCTGGTTTCAGAGTGGAAATGGGACATTATTTCATTGGATTTTATTGTTGGGTTGCCCGTTTCTTCATGTTGACATGATGCCATTATGGTCACTATGGACAAGTTGATGAAGGTGGCACACTTTTCTCCTATCCATTCCTCTTACAATGCTTCATCAATGGCCAAATTTTTCATGGAGGAAATTTTTCAGATTACATGGTATTCCTTGCCAGATTATTTTAGATAGAGATCTAGTATTTACTTTAGCTCTGTGGACATCCCTACAACATGCTTTGGGGACTCAGTTGAACTTCAATTGAACTTATCATCTAGAGACTGATCGACAGAATGAGAGGGTCAATCAAATCCTCAAGGATATGCTTCGAATGTACATCATGGATCAATAGTTATGTTGGGAGGACTACTTATATTTGGTAGAATTTTCATACAATAGTAGTTATCACAGTTCCATTGGCATGCCTCCTTTCCAGGCATTATATGGTCATCCGTGTCAGAACCCATTGATTTGGGATCATTTGGAGGATAGGGTTCTTCTTGGTCCAAAGATGCTTTAAGGGATGGAACAGCAGGTGGTTCGCATTAGGGAGCATTTGGTAGTGACCCAGGATAGACAAAATAAATATGTCGATGCACACACCTGGTGGACCGTCAGTTCTCAGTTGGTGACTGGGTATTTTTGTAGGTGCATCTGCCAAAGAGTCTTATCTATTATGGAAAAGGATCTAAGCTCACACCACACTTTGTTGGACCTTGTGAGATCTTGGAGAGGATTGGTCCTTTAGCGTACTATCTTGCTTTGCCACCCTTTCTCTCAAGCATACATGATTTATTTCATGTTTCAGTACTTAGACCTTATTATCTTGATATATCTCACATCTTTGATTGGAATGCATTACAGGTAGAGTATGAGCAATTGGCTTTGGAGCCCATGGGCGTAATTCAACACAAGAGACTCACACTCAGGGGATGAGATATTGAGCAAGTTAGGGTCCAGTGGGATTTGAATGATGAGTCTTCTGATACTTGGGAGGATGCTTCCAAGATGAGAGATCTTCATTCGTATCTGTTTACAGGATTCTAGGAGTAAGCTTGGTCCTAGGGGGTGAGGATGTAATGCCCCCTTAGTTTAACCTTGTTTGGACAACTACTTGGACCGTGTCTAGACCATATGATACTATTTTCTAGACTTTATGAGGTTATTTTTTATACACTATGACACTATTGGATGTTATTTAGATATTGTGATACTTTGACGATTAGATATGGTGACTATTTCTTGACACTATGATGATTAGTTTGATGATATTGATGACATTGTGATATATGATGTTTCTTTTTAATATCATGGTTAGCAGATTTGTTAATTGCTTATTTGAGTTATCATGGATATGATGTTACGTATTGTTAGATGTATGCATTATCATGGTTTGTTATCATATATTATGATGGTGAAAGGGAACAGGGTTGCATCACTCGCTTGCAAGTGCCCTGCGATGCTGTGACTTTCCCTTCAGAGTGTGATTGATCATTTTCTTTATGCACATGTTCAACCTTATGTTTTGCTGCAAGTTGCAGGTATAGGGCATCAACTCCACCTGATTATCAGTTGTGGCGTGCCAAATCCCAATGGAGTTGTTGTTTTAGAGGTACCACTGGATCCCCAACATTGAGCCATCATCCTTGTCGAGTATGAATGCTTGTTGTCACAACCCGTCTGTAAGTCAGTCATGTTGGTTTGTCTTCGTTGTTGTCATTTGCTCTTGTTTTGCTTTCAATTGATAATTGTTTGATTGTTTGATTATTGAGTCATGCTTGTGACTTGTGTCTTGTTTGATTATTTCATTAAACTTAAATTGTCAAAATTGAAGGCTTTGACTAAAGAAAATAAAATTCCTATTAAATTAGAAGAATTAAATTAAAACAAATATGGTGAAATTATTTATTTAATTTTAATAAATTAATATTTATTGTTCAAAATAGGATACTTATAATATATATAGTATTATTATGTTTGTGTAAACAAACTTTATAAGAAATTTAAATTAATAAGTTAACATGGCATATTGTGTGTAAAATGAAAGAAAGGGTTAAAAGTTAAAAGAAAGAAAAATTAAAATAAAATTTGAAAAGAAAGAAATTAAAAATCAGTTGTGGAGTGGAATGTAGTTACGGGGAAATAATTAATAAAAAGATAAGTGGAATTTACTGGAGAGGGCCAATTGGCCTATTTTTATCAGATGCAAAACTAATTTTTTAATGCTTGTCATGAATATCTTTCTCGGGGCTTCTTGAAAAACTTGCTTTGTAAAGATTGGAAAATTTGGGGATTTGGGGGTATTACTGTGACAAAGAAATTCAAGTGTTGGGTGCTGTTAATTTGCAGAGTGGATATTGGAAAGAAGTTGGAACCTGCTGCTTGGGGTTTTGTCCGAAAATTATTACCAGCTCAATTGTGCGAGTTACTCTAGGTTCCTCCAATTCCTTTCCAGTTTATATTCTATTGAAAAAAAATGTTAGGCTTAAGATCTTAGAATTCATTAAATCTTGCTTAAAGAATTCAGAATTCAAGCAAATCATAGAAAATAAATCTTCAGAAAATCAAATGATATTGGGTCATAGTTGGTATTCCCTTGTATTACTGTCAACTTAAAAATAGCTCAATGGTTTTCTTCTAGTTCAATATTATACTTTGATTATTTGGTTTTAATACCCAACACAATTATCTATTTAATTTCTATAAAACGTAATCACTAGAATTCATTATTGCTGGATTGAATTTTCCTTCGATAGAGATATGTTTGTAGATTATTTGAGCTGCTAACAATATCTTATCATTCTGTTGATTTTTTGGGTTGCCTCGAAGGGCTAGGAAAATGTGAGCCTTCACTTTGGAGATAGGCATTTTTGTATTGTTAGGCCATTCAATCTTCAATGGACGTCACCTTTAATAATAGGGAGTCTAGTAAATCGTCGCCTTACTTTAGTAGCCTCTATTTTGAGATACATTAATACTTCTCCCGAACGGTGGCTACTTCCTCTTGGTCAAAATGTAACCCAGTCTTTGTTTTACTTGTCTTAAAACATTCATCATAAAGGAAACATAAATATCCTTTAGGATCAATGCCTTTGGACATATTATTTATCAATTCTAGTGCTCCCTGAAACATACAGTAATTACATGTATTCATTAGTCTCAGCCGACTCAAGTCGCTGATGCCTTGATGCTGGAAACAAATGCACTGTAGGATGCACTTTGTATTTAGCATACAAATTGAGTATGATGAATTTCATTATCTCCAACCTCGATTCGGCCATGCCTAAGAGTGCAAAATAAAATTGATATTTCCACCTCTAGTTTGGACTGAACCTTGAAGAGGACATTGACCAAGTTTGTTATCTAATACTTAGTCTTGATCAGATGAATTTGTTTCATGATAAGTGAACTTTAGTGTAAACAATGATTAGCTTGCATACACATCTTGTGCCAGTGAAATCATCCATTAATTCCTAAGCCAATGATCAATATATGAGATTCATTCTTGATTAGGCTGTGCATGTTGGCCACCATTCATATTGAATTCTAACCTATTCTTTACTCGTAGTCCCTCCAAACAAGAGATTATAAGTATTAAACTAGAAATAAATGGAGAATAAACTAAAATAAAATGGATATGAAACTGAATATATTCACTATTATATTTATTAATGCATAGCCTTTAGAAAAGATTTCCTTTACCCAAGCTCAACTACAGCCTTGCTAGAAGTTTGCATATCTAATATATTTTGTGATTCAAATTAAATCCATTGTCATCCGTGATTAATAAACATGTAAAATTTGGTATATGTGCGAGTTCTAAGGTGCGGATATATATATATAGATATATATAGATAGATGTATGTATATATATATGAATAATTTTTATTTTTGTATATGTTATATAAGTTTCTATAATCATCAAAATTATATACATATATATATATAATTTTTATTTTTTATATGTTATATAAGTTTCTATAATCATCAAAATTATATACATATTCATATATATATATATATATATATATATATACATATATATACATACATGTATATGTATGCATATGTACGTATGTTTAAATATATAGGTCTCAAGTTTAACATGCTTCCCTAATGTTGAAACTTATGCATGAAAATAGGAAATAATCCCATTCTAAGCAAGATTGATTCATCTATGATTAGATTAGTGAAAATTAGTGTATTCATATATTGAAAGAAGGAATCATGTTTAGTGGATTACTTGAATACCATAAAATGATTTTCTTGCAACTTGTTCTTGAATCTAGTTTGTTATTAGTGTTTGATTTATTGAGGTGAATTATCTGAATGGGTATGAAGTGGTAGTGGACTAGGAAAATTGTTCATTTTAGTTTATTTTGTTAATTGGATCTTAGAGTATTCTAGAGGCTAGGGTGATTTGTTCTCTTGATGGATTTAGTTGTTTAACTTGATATGGGGAAATTTATCTTGGTTATGTTTATGATAGCCATTTACCTTGCACACTAAATTTACCTTTGAGATTGGTCTTATGGAACTTGTGAGCGGGAGGGATGATGCCTTGCTTTGAGATTTGCTTGAACTTTGAGTATGTGCAAGTGGTGTTATTTTATGTTTCATTGGTTTGATTGTGTCAGTAGAGGAGTGGATTCATATGGGGGCCAATGCACAAAGGGGCACCTAGATAACCCATGGGGAAGTTTCATAAACAAGTGATAACATAAAAAAAACTAGAAGGGTTGGGTAGCTATAAAATTAACAAGATAAGTCTATGCCTCACTCAGGCTCAAGTGATCATTTAGACTTGAGGTGAGATAGGAAGGCTTGGAATGGCATAATCAACTACCTCATCTCCATGAGAGGTATGCTGATTCCACATACATTGGCATGAGGGGCTAGAGATCGGTAGAGGCTACTAGGATAACCCATGATGGGGGTTGGGGGCTAGGAAGATCTACCTGGATAACCTATGAACAACTATGTGATGACACTTCCCCTTCGAAAACCATGTATTTCTTTTGATTTTTTTTTTACCGTGGTTATTTGTGCCTCTGGATGTATAGTCTCTATCATTCGTTATTGTTCTACTTGCTCTTGTAAGTCATGTTATCCTTGTGATGTCTTAGTCCTTTGTTTATTAGTGATGGTGGGGCCTTTTGTTACCTCCTAGCACATGGGGTGGTCCTTTGGATCCACATGGTTGGGTGGAATGTGTATCATTCTCCATTGGGTTCCCTTCTCTTATATGTGTCATGAAGACTTCACTTGATTCAAATACTTCTGCACTCTATCTACTCTTGGGATTTGTGATCCTTGTACTTGTATTTGTAATGTATCTCAATTATGTTCATGTATCATGTTGTTGAAAAATTTTCACTTGTAACGAGGATGCATTACTGTACACAATTTAATTTTAAAGATGAAACTGATGTAACTCTATTATGTGATCAAATATGTATTCAATGATATTGTTCATGTTAAGAGGAATGAATGTAATTACTTATTCTTTTATGTTTAATTTATGGCTGTATCTCATGGGTTACTTGATTATATATTATGTGCAGATGTAATGTTTAATTGTTGTTAGAATTTGGTTATTATTAAGCTTTATGGTTTAGTTAATTTTGAAGATGGGAACTATGTAATGTAGTTGTGCACCCTAGAGGACATAGGATAGTAATTAATTTTATGTATTCCTTCAAACATGGAAACCAAGAGATTCTCACAAAGAAGCATGGAATAATTCTAGGAAACAAGGAGAGATAAGTTAAAATTCTACAACCTAGATGAGACAAAGAAGGAGCTTGAAAATGGAGAAATCGTCTTCCCTTTGTCATTTAAACAATTTCATTGAAACTTACAGGTCATATTTTTGATGCTAGCCTTCCTATATGGCTTGGAAAGGGATGGCGAGGTCCTCGAACACCAGATGGGTTTAATTTTCATGTCAAAAAAAGAAAAGATTTAGAAGTGATTTTATTTCACCAAGGCAATCACAGATATAATACTTTAGCAGTTGAGTAGATATAACCATTCTTTTAAGTTCAGGTACTCCTCTTTTTTGGAGCATTTGATTTTACATAAAAAATTTGGGTTTTTCAGTAGTCATTTTTCGCACTCATTATTTTTAATGCATCAGGGTTATATAATCCAATCTTAGTCTAGCCTATGTTCTTTCAAGCACATGGGATTATGCATTTGTCGACTATTTCCTGTAACCTGTGCTTCAATGTTTATCTTAGCGGCCCTTGCATAGGTTTTCTCCTGAAGGTTTAGAATGTATAAAGAATCACCAAACCCCACTGAATTATTTCATGGGAGCTGATTTTAATTTTATTAGATGCCACAAGTTTATAGAGGAACCCTTTAGACTACCAAAATTTGTTACAAAAAGGACACTTTCCCTAGAGATATCCTAACAAGTAACAATTTGTAGAGTTAAAAAAAGTAACCCTTTTTCATGCTTAGTTTGGGAATTAATAATTAATGATAAAATTTACTTATTTGTGCTTTATTTAGGGTGTTGTAAAGTGTTTTCTTACACTTTAACACTAATCTAGGGATTCATTAATTAATTGAGGATAATTGAGCTTAATTTGGCCCTTTAATTCAAATTCAAGCCTTTATTATTGGATTTTCAAGGATCTATCCTGACACCCATTAATGATATTGAATAAAATTTAAATTGGAAAAGTTGGTGTCCTAAAAAACTATTCTAAGACCCATTCACCACTTTTGGTGAATGGGTCCTCCTAACCTATGACACCCCTTGTTAGCCATATTTGAGGTGGGATTTTTATGTTATTTCACCTCCTCGAAGCTAGGTTGTAGGAAATTGTGCTAGGACCCATTCACCCAAAGTGGTGAATGAGTCCTCCTTGTTTAGGAATCCCCTTTTTGAAATTATTAGTGGTAGGATTTTAATGATTTTCAATTCTAGATCTGAGGTTGGCTTGAATTATTTGAATTTTGAGGTTAACTCTTAGATTTATTATAAATATAAGGTTAATTCACATAGTTTGATAACTAAGATTTTCAAGCAATCAAGAGTAAATTCATAAGAGTATTATAGAGCATTTCAAAGGAATTCAAAGGTAGATTATCAAATGTTAATTGTACCAATTCAAGGTCATATCATCATGTCAAAGGCATAGTGCATCAAACATGTGGTTGAGCTAGTGTGATAATGTAGTATTGAAGATCCATTTGAAAGCATTGTTTCACATCCAATTCAAGATCAAGATCTACATTCTACATGGCCACTTCATGTTAGTTTGCAAATTTACATTCCAAGACAACTTCCAAGGTATCAATATTTCATGTTTCATGCTTCATGCTTCTATTTCATTATTTCATCATAAGGTTTAATTACCTAAATGGGGTTTGACTAAGGAAAAACTCTATCCTCTAATAATCAAATTTTTTTTCTCCTCTTTTATGTGTGTTTATAGGTTTCTAGGTTGAAGATCAAGTGGAGAACAAGATTGAAGCAAAATTATCAAAGTTGTCAAGATGAAAAGTTGTCATTCACATTGCAAGAACATGAAAAAAATGTTACAAAATTTGATTCAAATTTTCAAGAGTTGAGAACTGAGGAGCTAGGAGTGTATACATCAAGGAATAGAACCCATTAATTAGTTTTTAGAAACTCTAACATGGACCCATTCGCCACTTGGGGCGAATGAGTCCTTAGTGACCTAGAAAAAATAAGTTTTCAACAAGGTGTACATTTTTTTAATCTCTCAAAACTTCCCTTATTGTTGCTATAATAGTTAGGATTAGTTTCTAATTGTTATTTAGGAATTTAAGCCCTCATAATTGAGTGAAACATCCTTAGAAAAACATAGTGGCTCATCATCTTGTTCATTCATTTTGGTGAGCCCTATTTTTCTATGTTTCATTTTGGTGAACCTGATTTATTGAACATTATAATTTTCTGATCTTGGAGTATTTCTTCTCATCCTAGGATAGATCTTCCATTCATTTTCATTCATTTGAATTAGATCTCATTTATGGTTTCCTAATTTTCATTCAAACTTGCATCTCATCTAGGGTTTACAATTGCATTGTTTAATTTTGAAAATACAAAAAAAAATAAGTCATATTGCATATGATTTAGATCTCATAAGTTTTCATTTGAAAATAAAAACATGTTTTCATTTCAAATTAGGTCTTTGAATTCATCATTTCATTACCTTTTCAAATTACACTTCATAGGACATTTGCAAAAATCTGAAATTGAAAGTTACTGTTCTAAAACTAAATCTAAAACATATTGAAGAAAGCTTAAAAATCAATAAAAAATAGTTAAAAAAAACCCTAATCTAGGACCCATTCACCACTTGGGGAAAATGAGTCCTTGATTAGATCTGAACTACATCTTCTGGCATCTAAAACTCATTGAAAAACACTTGAAAATCAGTAAAAAACATTTCAAAAATCCTCATCCAAGACCCATTGACCACTTGGGGTGAATGAGTCCCTAATAAGGTATTGATCTAAATTTTCTAGAATCCAAAATCTCTGTTTTAGGATTCTATTTACTGAGCTATTACATTTCTATTTCAGTTTTCCAATTTCCTGTTTCATTAAATTCATTGAATCTAGCCTAATTTGCTTCATTTAGTGTATTTTTAAAATTCAAAATTGCATTTACAATATTTTATTTTTAGTTTATTGCATTATGTAATTAGTAAATTGTATTGTTTAGAATCTAAAAATTGCATTTCATTCTAGGTCACTCCATTTCCTTTTTCCATTTTAGGTTTGCACACTAGGTTTGTAAAACTTGTATGAGCTTTACAACTTGGTGTTCTATTAGAATTACTATTGTAATACGTAGTTTGAGGCTCATTTCATCCCACGATATCTCACTCATTGTGGATCCTGGGTGTTCTAACTCTCTTTCTAATAGTGTTGATAATCAACCCTATATGACTCATAGTTTGCATACTTCATTTCTCATGACTTCACTCCCCACAACCAATGTGCTTAATGTTAAAAACACCATCCCTACCATAAACACTGGTACTTAAGTGTTGTTGTGTACTCAAAGCAAAGGTGGAACTTCAATTACATCTTCTACAATATTGATGTCCATTCCTACATATAATAATACTTAGACTACCATAACTTTTCAACCTACCACAACAATCATACCTACTAGCACTAAACATTTACACTTAGGTATTCCATAGGTAATCCTTCTAGCTTTGTGCATTCAAAAACAATATCTCCTCAACCATCCACCTTCACTAACTTACAATTCACTTGCTCTCCTCATACGTACACTAGTCCACCCTATTCTGGTCCATCTTACAATCATAATGATGCTCTCCTTAACTCACTTTTGCAAACCATGACATCCATTCAACAACAAGTTGCAACCTTACAACAAAACAACAATGGAAAAACTTCACAATACATTAAAATCAATCCACTATCCTTGGAGATATTAAAATCACAAATTCCACAAGGTATAGAGGTTCCCTGATTCAAGAAATATGGTGGGAAAGGAGATCCTGTTAGCCATTTTTCCACATTTATAGTCTTGTGTAGTGATTTCATTTTTGAAGATAAAATTTTTGCTAAGTTATTTCCTAGGTCCTTGAAGGATACTAATTTAGAGTGGTTCTTGTCTTTACTGAATAATTCAATTGGTTTGAATTCAATGAACTTGTTAATTCCTTTTACAAAAACTTCCATATTCACATGGGTCCCAAGATGACCCTTGCTAATTTAATGACATGCAAACAAAAAGATGACAAGAAAGTGACCGATTGCATAGAAAGATACCAAACACTTTATTCGCAAGTAAACATTAAGATTCCCGATGTCGACCTTCAACAAATGTTTATTCCCAACTTATAAAACAAACTCCAAATAAAACTTGAGATGCTGAGATTTCCATCCTTTACACAATTATGTATAGCCCTTCCTAATTATCAAAATATGACTTGTGTTCGTGATGTGAAAAATCCCCCTAGTCATCTAGAAATGTTCTAATCTACAACTCAAAATAGTTAGCATCCTTTTGAGAAGCAGAATAAGGGATTTTTACAACTGAATTCCCCTCCACCAAGTCAACATACCTATGGACACTGAAAAAGTAAACCTTCTACTTTTTCTATCTCGTTTGGGCCCTCCTTGTGATTTTGTCTTAATTTTTCCTTAATTTAATGTTGTAATGTGGACAACACATTCACATTAGGTATTGGGCCATTGTGAACTAAAATGAGTCAAGTGGCACCTTACCTAAGTGTTCAAACATACTTTTAAACATTTTTAGGTTCTTGTTAATAAAACAACCTCTTTTCATCATTTACCAAGCCTTATTTAAAAGTGTTGTAAAGTGTTGTGACACACTTTCACACATTTTTGGGATTTTCATTAATAATTAGGCTTTCTTATTCTTTAATTGGCCCCATTTCGCATCCACAAGCCTTATTTATGTGTATTTTTGAGAATAATCCCAACAAATATCATTTAAAGCATTAATATCCTGAAACCCACCTTAAATGCCTAAGGTGGGACTTATTCACCATTTTAGGCGAATGAGTCCCCTTAGGTGGGACCCATTCGCTTAGGGTGGAAAGTGAGTGCCCTTTAACTCAAAATTCAAATTTAATTCAAAATTCTGGTGGGTTTTTATTCTCCAAGATCTAAGATTAGCCTGTGATGTTGTAATTTTAGGAATTATTGCATAATTGAGTATAAATACCATGGACATGGAAAAAGTATCCCTTTTTACTTGCTTGATTTGGGAATAATTGATGATAAATTGGACTTAATAAGGCCCTGATTTAGTGTTGTGAGGTGTTTTACACATCCAGACTAGGTCTTGGACCCTTGCAAACTGGATAAAATGCATTTATTGATGTCTTGTAAAGGTGTTGTAAAGTGTTGTAAAAGACTTTCACGCCTCTCTAGACTTAATGAACCCATTTTCCCTTAATATAACATTGTAAAAAATATTTAATTTCATCCTCACATCAATCTAGAAGGCTTGTGAATTAAACTTAACTTTAATCTAGTGTTGTAATGTGTCTTGTAGATTCACATTGTATGTTGTGCCTTTCTAGGCTAAGTGGACCCTATTTTAGCGTTGTAAAGTGCATTTAATCACGTTTTCACATTGAATTTTGTGTCCCAAGCCCTAATTGACCTTTATATCATCATTAATAGGCCCTTATTACCCCATATTGTGCATCCCAAGGCATAAAGTGATCAAACAACTGACTAGAACAATCTAGAAACTTGATTTTGTTATTTCCCAACCTTCCAACTAGAAAAATGGCTCTTGTGGGACCCATTCACCCTTGGTGGTGAACCATTACCTTCAAGGTGGGACCCATTCACCCTTGATGGCAAATGAGTCCCATTTGAGCCATTTTTGGGGTTAAGTGGGAAAAGTTGGATTTTAAGTCTTATTTTCCTCCATGTCGGCCTTAGGGATCAAATTAATGGGAAAATAAGGTGAATTGCCTATAAATATAAATATATAAACCCTAATTCATAATATCTCAACTCATTTCATAATTCATTCGTCATTTATCTTCCAGTTCAAGTCAAGCAAGCTAGGGTTTTAACATTCCAAGTCATTCAAGATCAATTTTCAGACATTCAAGGGTAGAATCTTCATCTATTGTTGCAATAATCCAAGATAAATCATAATGGAAAGGTATTAATTCCATGGTTACATGCTTCATTACATTCTTTCTTCATTTTGGTTTGATTACCTAAAAATGGGTTTGCCATACCCTAATAATCAATATTTCCTCCTTTCCTATGTGTTTGCAAATTTAAGCATCTTGAAGGCTTGGAAATCATTTAAGATCAGGTTGAAATTTTTTTGAAGACATATCCTTGTTGAAAAGGTCAAAATATGAACAAAAAGTTACTTTCAGGTTCAGAAATCAGACTTTCGAAGGCAGACACTTGTCAGGAGCCAAAGTGCAGATTGGAGACTTCAATTTCCACCTTTGAATTTTTAGAAATTCAAAAGTGGAATGATTCACTATGGATGATGAATGAGTCCCACTTCTAGGCCTAAATAGGGTTCTCTGCAGTTTTGGATACCCATTTGTCTGAAACGGGCTCCTGAATAGTTTCCCAAATATGGGACTAATTTGCCCAGAATGGCGAATGAGTCATAGTAGGCAAAATTTCTAGCATCAGAAAAATTCCATAAGTCATTTCCAATCTCCTTCAATATATGAAGTGCACACTTTTAGTTTCATCCATTTTTGTTACAATTTGCATTCATTTCTAGGTGTTTTTTGCATATCACAATGTGTTTTCCAACAAGTTGCATTTCAATAGCTTTCACTTAATGATCAATAGATTTTATCAGTTATTTTCATTTAGTTCATCTCATTTAGAAACATTTCATTCATATTTCATCTACTCTTGCATTAGTTTTGAGTGTGACAACTACCCATTTTGGCCCTTCTTTTTCCTTTTAGTTGAAAAATCCTAGAAGTGCTAGAAAAGATTAGGGTGCCAAAATCCTTTGTTACATTTTGGTGAACCAAAATTTAGAATAATTTTCTTTTCTAATTTGGATTCCTTCATCATATATCTACCTTGCATTGAGCTTGCATTAGGGGTTTCATAGATTAATTTGCATGCTAGGTTTCAAATTTTGCATTCATGAACAATACATGTAGGTTGCATTTTTGGCATCTAAAATCATTGAAATTTTCTAAAATTTTCCATTTTCATCTTAGCTTTGCATCATAAAATATCAAAATCATCAAAACCAATTGAAAATTTCTAAAATTTTTACAAAAAACCCTTACTTGGACTCATTCGCCATCCTAGGCGAATTAGTCTTAGTCCATATTTTTAATTGTCCATTATAGCATCAAAAACCTCATTTCTGTGCTTCCTAATCCTCCTAGTACCATATATTATAAGTTTTGAAAGTTTTAGGAACATTTTTTTTATGCACCTAGCTGAAAAACATCATTTTAGAGCACTCATTCTTCAAATCACTTCAATCACAAACATCATTATATCTAAAAATGCTTACATTTCTAAAATTTTGCATCACATGGCTAAAAGTATTTTTTAGTTTTGCTTACACAATTTTTCTATTCATAAAACTTTGTATAAGTTTGGTAAAAGTGATTTTCATTCTTGCATGTACATTGTTTACATTCTCAAAGTATTGCATACATTGGATAAAAATGTTTTGCATCCTTGCATATACATTGTTTATATTATTGAAACATTGCATGACATGGTTACAAGTGCTTTTCATTTTTTTTCAAACAATGTTAGTATCTGACATCTTTAGAAATGTTGAGAAACATTTCCTATCCCCTCTCTATGAGAGTGTTTTTGTGAAAGAGACTACAACCTTGGATATTCCTAATGATCACATTTGTTCTTCTCCTAATTTCTCTCCTATTGGAAAAGAAGATATTATGGTGTTGGAAGAACCAATTTGTGAGAGTTTTGAGAATCCTAGTTGTTTCTATCCTTTTACCTCTCTTAGTGGAAAATACATTCATAAAAAACATAACATAACTATAGATAATCATGACACTAACATTTGTCCTTCTCCTAGTATCTCTCCTAGCTGTGAATAAAATAATTTGATAGAAAACACAATCCCTGAAAATATTACTTGTCCCCCTTCACCTAGGAAAACACTTATCAAGCAAAAAAAATCAACCATTGATCATTCCCTACTTGTGAAGAACCAACCTTTCAATGTCAAGAAAATTCAGCTTGTAGTTCTCTTAAAAACTCTCCTCCTAGGGAGAATATCATGGTGTTAGAAAATGGGAAAAATAATAAGGTGTCTTAGATCAAAAGGTGATTATAAATTCCCTTTTATTAAAGATACATCAAACTAAGACCGTTGAGGTTATGAATACACAAGTGCCCATTCCATCTCCCTTGATTAATGTGTTGGGATTATGGATGCACAGGGTCCTTGAAGCTGCAGCCTTCAATGGAGGACCTTTGAGCTAGGAAAGATAATCAACCACACATAAAGTGTTGTAACTAGGCATGCACAATGGAGATTCTATATTGATGATATGATTGATTGATATTGATATGGATTGATTAAAAATGTACAAGATTCCTTGAATATATAGGCAAGAATGGAAACCTAAGATGCATGAGATGTTTCCATGTGTCTTGATCTAACATGTGATAGCATGTGAACCCTATCTAGATGATTATTAAACGTTGAGATAAGTTCTAGAAGGAAAACTCATCTTCTAGAAGGAATCTTATCCCTACAAACAAGGAAGGGAATATTATTCCATTATTTATGATTTATCTAATAATGCAACCTAGGACTAAATGAAATATGACCTAAGTTAACCTATTCTAGTGTAATAATTAATTAATTAATTAATTACACTAACATAATGGAACTCCTCCATACCCCATGGGACATCCTAAGAACCCTCTAATCCTTTATCCCCTTTCACACAAACAACAAACTCAAAACCAACCTGAACTCATTCTCTACCCACCGTCACATAAACCTCCACCTCCACCTACACCTGAGTTTTCCCTTCACCCACCTTTGAATAATTTGTCACAAAAATTGAGTCATAATGCCATTGCTCATACATATAACACTAGAAACAATCCACAACCACACCAACCCACCCCAACCTCCTTACCTTTTCCAGATTCTATATTGCATAGATTAAGGGAGTATGATCTTGTTGACAAACTTAAGAGAACTCCCAAAAATATATCTCTTTGGGACCTTCTTCAGACTTCACCTACCTACTACACTATGCTTGAAACAACCCTACAACAAGTTTCTATCCCTTCTAATGCGCAACCAAATGACATAGCATCCATAATTAAAGGATTGAATTCTGAAATTATTTTCCACCAAAGTGAACTCCCCCCTTTAGAAGTGCAAAAACAAAATTAAGCTTTCCAAATAATATCTTAATACAATACAACAGGGATAAAGCGAACCCTTGTTGACAATGGCTCTGCTCTTAATGTGTGTAGTGTAAAACTCTTGGATAGGCTTCATGTGGATACATAAAAAATTCAACCTAATTATCTATCTATTCAAGGCTTTGACAATTTAGAAAAATAATCGCTTGGTGTGATTAATTTTCCTATTATAGTTGGAGTGGCCACATTGGATACAAAAATTCATGTTATTCCTCATGAAATTTCATATAATCTCCTTCTAGGCAGAACATGGATTCATGGAATGAATGTAATTCCTTCCACTCTTCATCCCAGAATGAAATACATTCACAACAACAAAGTGTACACACTTGATGTTGACCTTGATCCAAATAGTCATTTGCACATTGAGGAAAACAATGTGCATCACTTAAACACATTAACACCAACTACGCAAATGGAACCCGTCCAAAATAAAGACAAACAACAACATATTTAACAAGTCACGAAGCTATTAGATGATGATTGGGTTTCCTTATACTTCACACCACCACTCATGGAAAATCCTTCGACAACATCCACCTCAACCACTTTACACCAAAACACAGCCAATTCACAACATCCTTTGAAAAACACAACTACGACCAACAACCCAATCCCAAAGCAATGAAAATGCTTTATGGAAAAGGTTATGAACTTATGAAACAACTTGGACATAGTGGAAAAGGATGTGGTGCTAATGAAAAAGGTATTCATGTCCCCATCGATCTTAACACACAACAAACAACTTATGGTCTTGGTTATTGTCCTTTGATAGAAATCGCCAAGTCCTCACTCAACATCAACACATCTTTGCTTAATCTCAATGTCATCTCACAAAACACTAATGATTCAAATTAGTTATATTTTACACCCTCTTGCAAAGGTGGGAACAAAATCTCGTAATCTAAAGAGTCTTGCGTAGGTATGACAACTAATACTAAGCAAGATGTATCTTTTTTGCAAACTACAAGACCACCTTCTATCATTGATCAAGAGGGTATCATGTCAATATTCCTCTAAGATCACTTCATATCCCTTCCTCCAAAAACTCATAAGAAATCCTATTACAAGAATTCATTTATATATATATATATATGCATATACGTAGTTGTATATATATAACTATACATCTATATGCAACATATCCATAAATTAATGTATTTTAAATTGTAAATTTTTCAACACCTATAATTAGAAATCAATCTAATTTTAAATTGTAAGTGTAAGTTTACAATGAATAAGAAAACTGAAAATTATAAATGAACACAATGTCTACCAGCTCATAGCCAAAGTAAGGTCTTGAAAGACTTTATCTGAATTTTCATCTTGCAATTTGACATGCTCTTTACAACCTCCTTAGTTGTGTGTGTGTATGTAAATGTATGTATGTATACACAAATATGTATATGCATACATATATATAACTATACATCTATATGCAACATATCCATGGATACATTAATGTATTTGAAATTGTAAAATTTTCAACACCTACACTTGGAAATCAATCTAATTGTAAATTGTAAGTGTAAGTTTACAATGAATAAGAAAAATGAACATTATAAAAGAACACAATATCTACTAGGTCACAACCAAAGTAAAGTCTTGAAAGACTTTACCTGAATTGTCATCTTGCTATTTGACATGATCTTTACAACCTCCTAGCCATTTGACATGCCGACCACAACAAACAAATATAATAGGAAAAAAAAAAAGGACAATAGTTAATGAAATAAATAAAATACATATTAGTTATTGAACAATAAAGAACAATAATTGAAACTTAGAGCCATATCAACAAAAAATCCTTAATTGTGTGGTGTGTTGACAAACACATTTACCAAATTTCCCACCATGAACATTGCTCCACCACCTCTCCTTGTTCTCTCATGCCTACAAGAAAATATTTACAACCAAGGGTAGTAACAAACAAACATCATATGACCTTTGTAATAATGCATGTACAACAACACATAATGAAACAAGTTCAACATCTTAAAAGTTCCATATAGAAAACATAAATATATGTAAAAATATATAAATGTGAATAGAATTGTATACCAAGATATATTCAAGTTATATTGATTGTTTCTCATCACCCTTGGATATATGAGGAAGGTGCAAATGATGAAAATCAATGCTCTATAGTATGGAGAGGATATTAGTAGAGGAGAATAATTGTGAATGTTGTTGGCTACTGTCCCTCTTATTTAATAATTCAAATCTAACAACTGAATGCATTCAATTTGGTTGTTGTGTTTCAAATTTGAATTTGTTTGAGCATTTGAATTTGTAGCTACTAATTAAATAGGTTTTTAAAGATGATATGACTGAATTTTGCATTATATTTGGATTTGATGTTTATTTGGGCAGCCTTATATATTAGTGATTTTTTGCATGTTTGTATGCATGCATACAGTCATAGAAACATAAGCATACATGCATACATTCATAGAAACATAAGCATACATGCATATATTCATTTAAAAATATACATACATATACATTGCAGAAAATCACTGATATACATTGCAAAACATAAAAGGGCCCTAATTGTGTCACTATTAACATGCAATTAAAACTATTTTATCATTCAAATCTATTGAAAAGTCAATGGGTCTAATTTACGTTAGCACCTTATAAAATTATTTTAGCGCCCATTAAAAATAACTCCTACACATTAATCACCAAACATTAGCACTGAACACCAAACACATTACACCCCAATTAAACTTCATTTCAGGTCTGATTAATGTATATGACTAATTTTTTTTTTGGGTATCCCATTCTTTTCCATCATTTTACTGCACACTAGTTGCAAGGTTCTCACGGATATGGAAGGTATACATACATACATACATATATATACATACATACATATATATGTATATATAAATGTATATATATATATATATTCATACATACATATATAATTTAATTGTATTATTAACCACACCTACATTTTGATGACATAATAAGAATCAAGAGTACCATTGTTTTCATTTTGAAAGGAGAATGATATTTGTCGTTACCTAGCACCATGGAGAGCAGAAAACAACAAAGTATCGAGAGTTTACATATATATACATACATATAGATGTATGTATATGTATTTGTATAGATATATGTATACATGTATCTGTGTATACATATAATTACAAAGTTACATGTATACATATATTTGTAGATATACATATATATATATATATATCTATATATATGTAGATATATGTATGTATTCATGGGTATGTGCAGGATCATCATGGAAAAAATAGGCCCTTAAGTGGTGATGAAAATTCAAAAAAAATAGAGTTAGGAAACTTGACGTAAAAATTTGAATAAGTTATCGATGTTATTTCAAAAATATGTAAGAATAGAATCTGTAGAAAATTGAATGTAATTTCTAAACTACTCGGTTTATTTTAAAAAAAAAAAATTTGGTGAAAATTTGAAATTTCAATGCAGTAGTACTTAAATTTCAAGGAAAAGATAAGAAGTAGGTGTCTATCTGACCACCCTAACCATAATAAAATGATAATATTTTTATAAGATTTTAGATATAATTAGAGGACTCATGTCCCTGATGTGATGCATATTTTTTTGTAATTTTTTCCAAGTAAATAATTAATTATGAATTTTTTATTACAACTTTTTAAAAATATAAAAACTCATGTCGACCACTTTAACTTGGTCAAACTATATGAAATTCATTTTTTAATCCTATAGTATGGTATAGAATGTGACACATGTTTGATTAAAAAATGTGATATCGCTTGAAAGCTATAGATGTTTTTCAATTAGCCTATCAATCAAGACTTTAGTCGTAATTGAAATAGAAAATGAATAATAATTATTTATTAAATTAGAAAGGAAAAAATAATTTATATTGGTGGAAAGCTAATAATCTCCTTTAAAAAATCTTTTCGTTTAATCAATTTTGGGTAAAAAAAATCGTTAGCCACATACCCTACACATACCCATCATATCACCACTTTTTGGCCCATCATGATCCTGCACATACCCACATATTAATATATATGTATAGAAATTTATAAATGTATACATACATTTGTGCAATTATATGTATACACACATATGTATCTGTGAACATATAAGACTACAATGAAAACATAAGCTGTGAAGCAAAGAATATATGATACAAAGTATTGAGATTTCAACACAGGTAAAACATTTAACAATAATTAATAACACATTTTACAGTAAATGAAAGAAGTTGTGCTATATTCAACAACGATAGGATAGAAATATTCAATCCTGCTTCGAATCCATTCTTAGTAGTAGGTGAAACATTAAAGTCACAAAAGAAAAAAGATGATAAGCCTTTCTTGTTCTTGAAAGTATAATAAAATATATCTTATATTGTTGTCTTTCTTGTATTCAGCTGGTAAATGAACACACAATTTATTTAATTTGTAAATGAATGTGTACAATTATATATATATATACATATATATACATATACATATATATATATATATACATATATATATACATATACATATATATATATATATATATATATATATATATATATACATATATATATGCTACAAAATATTGCGATATATACACAAGTAAAACATTTAACAATAATTACTAAAACACTTTTCAGTAAATGAATGCTAGTCTGTTGTATTGGACAACCAAAGGATACTCGCACACACACACACACACATATAATGAAAATGCAAGTTGAAGTGTACAATTATTTTGAATATAAAGGAGTCTAACGGATGATTTTACATGTTTATATTGATTTGTTGAATGAACAAGAGACACAAAATTTAATGGAGCCTTCTATGAAATAAATGGCAAATATAAACCATGAGAAATAAATGAAAATGAAGATGTTTTCTACTATTTTCAGTTGGCATATATAAACACACAACTTATTGAATTTGTAAATGAATGTGTACAATGTGGGAATAAAGGTCACCACCATGACTCGACAAAATCAAACAACACATGGTGAAAAAGCATTGAAGAAGAATGATTTATTTCATAAATAGGCAATACAATTTTTTGAATCAGTGAATGAACCCTTAATGGGTCCTAAAAGATGTAGATGAAAATGATTAACTAGTACCATTGTTTTCCTTTTGAAAGGATAGGAAAGGGATACACACATATATCAATTTTTTGAATGAACATATGTAAGATATATATGGATAACCAAATGATAGACACACATATATATCAATTTGTTGAATGAATAAGAGACACAAAATATAATGGAGCCTTTTATGAAATAAATGAAAAATATGAACCCTGAAAAATAATTGAAAATGAAGATGTTTTTTACTATTTTCAGCTGGCATATATAAACACACAACTTATTGAATTTGTAA
Organism: Sequoia sempervirens; assembly: GCA_007258455.2. Taxonomy (NCBI): domain Eukaryota; kingdom Viridiplantae; phylum Streptophyta; class Pinopsida; order Cupressales; family Cupressaceae; genus Sequoia; species Sequoia sempervirens. Next base: position 256,910 of record VDFB02321045.1, read on the forward strand.
ATGAATGTGTACAATGTTATATATGGGTGAACCCACAAAAGTGGTTTAAAATTGGAGTGAGGAAGGAAAATTTGAAAAAAATGACTCCATGCCAAAATTTTTTGATTTTGGGGTTCGAACGAACCAAAAGAGAATTTGCTAGAACCTGGGTTCGAGCGAACCCATTCAATGCAAGTTCCCACCATCCCACCAAAAAAAATAATGAAAAGCCCTTTTCGAAAGGGGTTCAAATGAACCAGGGTTCGAATGAACTGTGGTTCACTAGAACCCCCCTTGGTTCAAGCGAACCCCCCTTTTCCCACCTTTCTTCTCTTTGCCACCAAAAAAAAGAATTTTTTCCCTTTGAAGCTCGGGTTGAGGATGAAAATGGAGGAGACTTCACAAACCCAACTAGAATAAGGTAGTCCTCAAAATGAGCTATCCAATGATTATAATTTTAATATGTTTTGGTTTTATTATGTATTTATTTTTTAGTTTTATTAAACATAGGTTTTTCACTAAAATCAAGCTCTTTGTTCTTCATGTGTAAAAATAGCAAATTATCAATTGTTTTTTTGAAAAATATGAGTGCACCAAATATTGAAGTCCTTGATCCAACAAAAAAAATTGAATTTTGATACATACAAAAAAAGTTACGTTTTATATGGTTCGCCTATGTTTGAATTGTAATTGGTTTAACTTTGAAATTTGATTAAAGAAAAAAAATTCAATAAAAAACTATCTAACAATTTGGAAGCACTAGATATCAGATTTACTGTAATGCCCCGTTGCGCAAACCCCAAAGGAACAACTAAAAATGCAACAATTTTTTTTTTAAACATAAAGAATGGACTTTAAGTTTTCCAACATAACCAATATTTCAAGTTGCACATCAAATTCCCTTGGGGTACACGAGGGACATTGCTAAACTATCCCATAACAAAGTTAATAGATGAACATTAAATTACCAATTACATATCCATTCATTCACACATCATCATTTAAAATATTCATTAACTATAACCAAAATGATAAGAATAATCCATATAAAACCATACATGCAAATACAATAAATTAATCATGAAAATATTAAGTACATATTTCCACTGATACAACATAACATCAACATTATTTACAAATGATAGTTCAAGAATGATTTACATGGTATGATAATACATTACATCAGTCTGATAGTACATCTCAATGAACACATATACAAAATTACATCATAGGTCTTCCCAACGCACATGGGAGTGATACATCAATATATAAAATACATCTGGAGTACAAATATATATCTAGTAATAATGAATTCTGGATCAAACTCCATCAACAAAACTCTACACTAAATGGTACAACTGCATCCAAGGGGACCCAACGGGGTGCGTACGATGTTCCACCCAACCACCCCCATGCTGGGAGTAAATAAGGAAGGATCCCCAACCAAGCACATCCAAATAGTAAGGAAAGACTAAAATCTAGACACAAAAAGCAAGAGAACACAAAGAATATCTCATAATGACAATAAATCTCCAAAACATACAATAGACCACTTCTAGAGGATTTCAATAAAACAACTCAAAAGGAATGTTAGAGGAGAGTGTCATTGCATGGCCTTACATGGATTATCCAGACAACCTATCACAAGGTGCCGCCTCCATCTATGGTTATCCTAACAGCCTATCTCAAGGCATTGCTCCATAGGGTTACTCATGTAGAACCATTAACCTCGTGAGGACAAGCAACAATCATGCCAACCACGGCCTTCTCGGCCCACCTTTAGTCTATGAAAGCCCTAACAGGTGGATGAGACATCCATAATTATCTTATTAATGTTTAACTACCCACCCCCTAATTAATTACTTAGGTTATCACTTGTTACTCTAACTCCAACGTGGGTTACCCTGACAACACCTTTGTGCGCCGGCCCTCACATAGAACCACTCTCTCTAGAACCCAAAACATAAAATCCAAGACCAAGGAGTTGTACCACAAGAACAATGAACCAACAAATGGAACATCCGCGAGGCAAAACCATCTCGTCAAAATCATATGAAACATCCATAAAACGGTACAACCCATGTGTAAACTCAAATCACAACCATAGCTGAAACATAAGGCCAAATATCAATTTACAAGATCAAATATAAACATCAATTTTCCCACTTCTGGAAGTTCCTAACCAACAACTTAAGCTCCTATAGAAGGATAAACTAACTCAAGGGATTTTCCACATGACATAATCCCAATAAAGAGAAAACTACAATTGATTCAACGAATAATTTCACTAAGAAAATAATTAAATTAACTTACTCGAGAATATTCAACTTAATTTAAATCACATAGTCTATCTCTAATTTACTCGATTAAACTAAAACATTGCAACTTTATTTAATTATTCCATAATCTTAACATAAATAAACATCATTATTTATATATATATACACACATATATATACATTTTTATGCGTATATACGTATATACATCTATATACAATATAATAAAACATATATTAAAAATTATGCATTTAAAACATATTATAAAATTAATGAAATAGCTCACTATATTTTACAATAGTATATATATATATACGTATATACATATATATTTAATATAATAAAACATATATTAAAAATTATGCATTTAAAACATATTATAAAATTAATAAAATAAATCAGTGTATTTTACAATAGTATATATATATATACATATATATATATTTACATAATATATATATCATAAACTGTGATTTAAATAAAAAATGAATTTTAAAAAAAGAAACAACTTTTTAATTATATGAAATCCCACACAGCATTGTACTGCGAACCTCCCATTAGGGAGGCTGCAACCCACATGGCTGCTATGCACAGCCTCGGTTGCTGTGCGCAACCTGTGGTTTGCGCATAGTACCACAGGGGTTGGAGGTGGTACGGTGGCCACCAACCACTCCCTCCCCATATATAATTTTTTTTTAATTTTATTTCTTCCTCCAAAACATAAACATAGAATTTGTACTGTATCAAAAAGAATATATATATTTTTAAAAGGATAGTACATGACATATGTACAGATATATATATATAGGTGTATGTCAGATATAAATATATATATATATATATATATATATATATATATATATATATATATATATATATATATATATATATATATATATATATATATATATATATATATATATATATATATATATATATATATATATATATATATATATATATATAGGTGTATGCATAATTATATTTTCCCAAATAATACAAAATAAATAAATAAATAGGATGAAAACTAGTCCAATTCATTTTCCTTTAATCCCAGAATAAATATGGGTATACAATTTTAATACCCTAATAAATTGATTTTCTTTCAAATCAAGAATTTTTGCAACAAGATTTATTGAAGAATTTCAGAAGATTTTTCAATAGGTTTCTACACAACACTTAAAGGTTTAACACAAATAATTTTTTCTAAAACAAAACCCTCTTTCAAAAACAGAGAAATTGATTTTCAAATATGGAAAACATGATTTTTTTTTGGTTTCCCTTACAAAATAATGAATTAATAAATCAAAAGAAATAATAAATTTAAAAGAACCTGGAGTCCTTCATTTTATTTTGAATCCACCAGCACGACAACCCTTCTTCCTCTTTCGAAAACAAAATCCCTCTGCAGATCCTTCTCCAATTCCTTCTTCCAACTAACTTCTGGATCAATATTATATTTTTCCTTCCAAAAACAATTTTAACAGAGAAGCACAAAAACCTATCTTTTTTCTTTTCCAGACCAAAACCAAAAACCCTTTTTGTGTGTGTGTAGAAACTTCCCTTTTCTCACAATAAAATAAGGAAAAAAATTTTAAAGATCTTTTTTTTTTTCTTTCTCAAAATCCAACCCATCCATTAATTCTTTTTCTTGCTTTAAAAGCTCACACTTATCTCACAAATTTTATTTAAAAATTCATTAATTTTACACTTATCCTCACATGATATTATCCTTATATTTTAAAATATTAATATTTTGAAAAAGACAATTACAATTATCACAAACATTATTTATTTAAATTAATTATTCTATCCTTTTTAATTAATTGAATATCTTTTAATTTACAATATTTTAAATCAAAGATTTAACTAGATTACAATTACATACAATTAATCATATCTGCAAGATAACATTAATTAATCTCATATAAAATAAGGATAAATTAAATACCAACTATCCAAAAATAAAATAAATGAACAACAATATTGAGACAAAGACAAGGTCAAGACCATGACACTGAAAGACTCACAACGAGGTGACAGACTTGGGATGGGGGACACTTCCTTATCAACTCCCTTTTTCAACATCATACCCGTTGGTTTTATTTAATGCTCGCCCTCTCTTGCCGAAACAGGTGGAATCGAGACTTTATTCCTACAATTCCTGCATATAAACAAACATCAAGTAACATGTAAATCTCCATTGAAGACACACTGTGAAAGGAAATCGTAGGGTAGCAGGGCGCTCGCAAGTGAGTGATGCTACTCCGTCTAGCTTTCACCAAGACTCACTAAAAAAACATCAAAAACCATAACAACATAGAATCACGACATATAATATTCAAGAAAACCATAGCATAACCAAATAATATAACCACCACATAATGTATCATCAATCATCATAGTAATGTCAAGTGCAGCAAACCAACCAAACTATGAATCCACACACAACTAGGTCGGTGAATTAATCACCATCACAAACTAAGTATCAAACCAACACACAAGAGTATCAACAACATGGGGGTATTACATTTACAAATCTAAATCTGAAAGAATTAGAATTTTATTCTTCATGGAAAAAAATTCATGTGTTACACAGTGAGCGTCACTCAAAAAATGTTGTTTTCTAAAAAAAGCTAGTTTTTGAAGGAGATGGAAAAAGAAGTGCAATCTGATTCCAATTTTTTTGAAAAAAAATATTTAGAATCTACAGACAAAATTTCACAAATCACTAGTTCGCATCATCTTCAAATTCCTCATGGTTTAGCAGCTATAGGTGCCCGAAAGTGAAGATTTAGTTAGAAAAAATTATTTCAGTGTCCAGTTTGGCCAAAAATTGTAAACCAGTATTGTAGGATCACCTATATATATAACATTGTGCACATTCATTTACAAATTAAATGAATGTGTAGAATGTTATACACACACATATAACACATTCATTTACAAATTCAATAAGCTATGTGTTTTTATAATATATATATATATACTAACATTGTACACATTCATTTACAGATCCAATAAGTTGTGTGTTTATAATATATATATATATATATATATATATATATATATATATATATATATATATATATATATATATATATATATATATATATATATATATATATATATATATATATATATATATATATATATAGACATATATGTACATAATATAAATATACACATGCAAGCATATATATATATACATATATATGTATATATGAGTGTGTCTATGTGTGTATATATATACACAGACAAACACAATCATATATAGATGTATATACATATATAATGAAAATGCAAGCTAAGAGATAACCAAAATAGTAAATGAACAAACAAATTATTGAATTTGTAAATTGGGTTTGTAAGGAAAAACCTATCACCAAAAAAGACCTTCATTTACTTATAAAGTAAAGTAAAAAGATAGTGCATAAATATAAATGTTAATTGCACAATTCATGAAAATAATTATAAGTAGAATGTACAAAGAACAGTTACAGAAAATGTAAGCTATGAAGTGAAGAATATGCGATACAAAGTATTGATATTTCAATAGAGGTAAAACATTTAACAATAATTAATAACACATTTTATAGTAAATGAAAGAAGTTGTGTTGTATTCAACAACGATAGGATAGAAATTTCAATAGAGGTAGATCGATCACAGACTTGGGTTTTTGGAAATGTGCACAAAAAAGTAACCAAGTGTTTCATAATAATAATTCCTTAGTCACAAGAATATAAAAGTGCATTTTTAGATAGATGTCGAATATTCTAGGCAAGGGTTTCATGAGATTAATTCCTTAAGCAAGCATATTTGGAAAAAAAAGAAGCAAGGATTTTGACATATTGATGCAAAGTAGGGAGGAGTTTGTATTACAATCACAATTCAAACTATTTCAAACAATCCTTCATACCTTAAAACCCTAACTTAGAAATGTTTCACAATTCCTTCCTACTTTACTTATAGCATAGAAAACAATGTTTTCTTATCATAATTCTCCAAAGAAATTGAAAATTCACAAATAATTCACCATTTCAAGTACCCATTATTCTCTACTTTGACATATCCAAAAGGGAGGTAGGGTTGTTTTGGAAAAATACCTTCTAAAAATCACTACTACGCTGGATTGGGGCTCAATTAGCCCTATTTTCCAAAGAAACACCAAACCAAACCCACTTCCAGCCTCAAATATCCAATGCATGACCTCAATTAGGTTACCTAAGGTCTAAATCAACAACTTTTAACAATTCAAACTCCTAAAAATTCACCAAACTACTAAACCCTTACTTAGGCCATTATAGGCTTGTCACATAGGGTCTTATTGAATCTAAGATCTCCAAACCTTATTTCACCTTACCAACACCTCAAAAAAATCACATTAGGTCTACACAAGCTTATTTCATCCCCTAGAATGATCCCTTAACAGTCTTTCAACAAAACCCTACCTTCATACATCGAATTTGCTCAAAACCAGTACTTTCCCAGCCTAGGACATCATCTTATTTCTTCAAAACCCTAATCCCTTCTTATTCCAACTACACAAACACAAAAACTATGCCTAATTGTGCCATTCCACCAAGTTATAGCATGTTTTACCAGGTAGAATGGCTTAGAGGTCCATTTTATGCACTCAAACCCTCAAAACAGGGTTTCCTAGACTGCTGACAGTAAAATGGCAATAAAAACCTTGAATCTTTATGAAAAGAATTCAAACAAAATCCAAAACACCCTTCCTACCGCCATAAGATTCAATGCATTTTAGAACATAAACTCTTAGTAAGAAACCATATTGTAGCCTATAGCAACAAATTATGCAAGAGAAATGCAAAAAATGAAGTTTCTTTATTGCTTCAACACCCAAAATATTCAAAAGAACCTTACCATGAAGTTCCTAAATCATATTTAAACTTGCAACAACCAAACCCATTGGTTGAACCTGATTTTTAAACTACTTGACCATTGGACTTCCACTTTTTTCATTTTTGCATTCTTGCACATGACAACATTTGCAAAATTGACACAAAACTTGACACTTTTCTCTAATCGACCTCTCGATGACTCAAAACATTGGAAATGGTCTATTATGACCTTATTACATGCCATTAGACTCAAAAAACCCTAAAAACCATCATATAATCATATTTACAAAAATTGATTAGGTTCCCTTACACCATACACCCAAACAAAAAAAAAAGCTCAAGTCCCTTGAGTACCATGTTGCAACACAAGATTATGCTTGATCACTTCATTTCCATAGTAGATCCAAAAGCCTTTTCATCTGGTAATCCTTTCCAATGAGTCAAGTACTAAATATTTGCATTGTTCTTTGCAGGAGTAAAATTTATGCCACCTAGAAATTGTTCCATCTTCACAAGCTGACTTGATGGATTTGTCTGACTTTTCCCTCATCCGAAACTGATGTTAAACCTATCTTCATACCTGCAAGCATACCTTTTCCACCCTTTTCTTGAACTGTCCTCTGCTTAACTCTTAATGCATACTTAAACTTACCCGTATGTGCTTGCCACTCACCTTGAATCACTTTTCCCTTTCATTTCATCTCTTCCCTTAGATTCTCTACCCCTAAGACCTTTGTTTTATCAAGTTTACTAACCTCTATATTGAAATAATTTGAGTGCCCACTAGCCTCTTTTGCAATCAATGAAAAAAAAATCTTTCTATCATGATCTTAACATGATTTTCTAACCAATCTTGCATTGCCACAATCAATTCATCCTTGACCTTCTCCATATCAGGTTTTGACACCAAATCATCATCTTTTCCCTCCAACATTGAATAATTTTCCAAACCTACTATCCTAACATCTTCAATTTTAGTGTTGGTTGCAAACTCCTCATGTTTTTCTTCCTCAAGATTTATAAACTTTTTCTTGTACCTAACATGATCACCTTAGTTTCCTTACCTTGTCCTTTATCATCCTCCTACAATGGTGCTAGTGTAAAAGATATTCCATCTTTCTCAATCTCATAAGTATTGTTCCTACCATCATAAATTGCATGTCTATCACACTGCCATGGTCTTCCTAGCAATAAGTGGCACACATCCATAAGCAACCGATCACAAAGAATTTTTTCCTTATATCCACCAATATTAAACTCAACCCAAGCTTGCTCATTCACTAAAATGGATTGATTCTCATTCAGCGAAGACACTTTATAAGGTGTTTCATGAGGTATCTTTTCCAACTTGAGTTTATCAACCATTTCAATAGACACCATGTTATTAGTACTCCCCAAATCTATTACTACTTTGCATACCTTTCCATTGAATTTGCAAGTTGTCTTGAAAATTTTTCTTCTTTGTGTTGGCTCTTTCTCCTTGGATGCTTTGAGGAGTGTTCTTCTCATCATTAATTATTCTCCAACTTCTGGAGCAACAAGTTGATTAGGAGAGTTAACACTCTCACAATCTTCCTCTTGCACCAATTGAACTCTCTTATCACCATTGGAGTTGACGTAAAAGATTGTTTATCTAGACACTTCCATGGTTGATGGAAAAAATGATTGCAATGATAACATCTCCTTGAAAATGTACTTGAACCTCTACCTTGTCAACAAAATCTTCCTCTAAAGCCTCTGAATCCACCTCTTTGATCAACCACTTGGTCTTTGCTTTTACTTGCATCTTCTTGGTCTTCATAGGATTTCCTTGACCCTCTTCCTCTCCTAGTGCTACCTCTACCTCTTCCTTGTCTTTCTTGCCTTCTTTTTAATTTCTTTTTAGCCCTAACAACCACCTAAAAACATTCTTCAACCATCCTAGGAGTAGCAAGTCTCAATCAATCCTGAATTTGGAATCTCAAACCATTCATGTACCTTACTATCTTATCATTTTCATCTTTAGCATGACCAACCCTAGTGCTCAACTTGTGAAATTATTCAGTGTAGGCCATGAAATCTTTTTCCTTTTGCTTTAAGTTTTGCAACTTCTTGAAAGTTGGTATTACATGATCACCTAGCAAAAATTGGCTCTTAATCTTTGACACCATCCTATCCTATGAATTGATTTTTTTTTCCTTTATTCACTCTTTCCTCTTGTACATAGTTCCACCATGTCAGAGCAAGGCCTTTAAACTTAGTCTTAGCAAACTTTATCTTCTGATCATCTGCAACCTCCTTGTATTCAAAGTAATTATCCATTGCATCAATCCAATTTAGTACTTCTTCTACATCCAACTTTCCACTATACATTAGAAAATATATTTCCTCACTAGAAGTATCTTCTTAGATAGCCTTCAACATTTTAACCATCCTTATTTCATCAGGGTCCAATTCATTATCACCTTGGACTCCTCCTGGCGGGTTTTCATTCTCACCCTCTTCCTCTTCCTCTTCGTCACTTTCCTCTTCAGTGGCCTTTCCTCTCCTTTTTTTTGTCTCTAATGCTGCAAAGATAAAATTTATTCTTTTGACTCCTTTAACAACCTTATTTCCCTACCAATGGCTCCACTTCCTTTAGGAGGCATCTTTCCTTTCAATTTGCAACTTTTCCCTCTTCAAACTTTAATCTTTTTCTTTCCAAAAGATCAAAAACCTATGCTCTGATACCACTTGATGCAGAGCAGGGAGGAGTTTTTCTTACAATCACAATTCAAACTATTTCAAAAAATCCTTTAGCCCTTAAAACCCTAACTTGGCAATGTTTCACAATTCCTTCCTACTTTCCTTGTGGTATATCAAACGGTGTATTATGATCATAATTCTCCAAAGAAATTGAAAACCCAAAAATAATTCACCATTTCAAATACCCATTGTGATCTACTTTGACATATCCAAAAGGAGGTAGGGTTGTTTTGGAACAATACCTTCTAAAAATTGCTGCTACGTTGGATTAAGGCTCAATTAGCCCTGTTTTCCAAAGCAACACCAAACCAAACCTTCTTCCAACCTCAATTCTCCATTACAAGACCTCAACCAGGTTATGTAAGGCCCAAATAAAAAACTTTTAACAATTGAAACTCCTACAAATTCACCAAACTGCTAAACCCTTACTTAGGCCATTGTAGGATTTTCACATACGTGAAACCTTCTTTCACCTTACCAACACCTCAAACACATCACAATAGGTCTACACAAGCTTATTTCATCCCCTTATATGATACTCTAACAATATTTCAACAAAACCCTACCTTCATACATCAAATTTTCTCAAAACAAGTACTTTCCCAACCTAGGGCATCATCTTATATCCTTAAAGCCCTCATCTCTACTCATGCCAACTACATAAACACAAAATATATGCCTAATTGTTCCATTCCACCAAGTTTTAACATGTTTCACTGGGTGGAATGGCTTATAGGTCCATTTTATGCACTCAAACCCTCAAAACAAGGTTTCTTAGACTACTGACAGTAAAATGGCAATACAAACCTTGAATCTTTATGAAAATATTTTTAAACAAAATCCAAAACACACTACTGTATTTGACTACAAATTTTGATGAATGTTTGGTGACATATCGACAAAATATTGTCGAATTACCGATGCAACACTATTTTAAATTTCGTCACTTTAACAACCAAATTTTATTCGTCGAAACCACGACCCACCATCGTCGGTTAGTGCCACGAAAAATGTTGGCGGTGTCTATTGCAAAATCGACATAACTTCATCCATCTATTGACGACAAAAAACCATAAAACGTTGTAGAGTGCCCATTTGAAAGCATTGAAGAAACACCAAACATTCATCCTTTTTCTGACGAGGTGGAGTTTCCATTACGACAAAAACTACGTCACGTGTAGAACGACCTCGTTGCAAATTTTTGTGGTTCATCGGGTTATGTTCATCGAAATTGTGATGAAACCCTACAGTTTTTTGTAAAAAAATTATTCGTTCAAAAATTATATTGAAAAGTGCATTACCTTATTGAGCTTCTCTTTGTTTCGAGAATAGTTTAATATTCTCTACTTAATAGGGCCAACCACGTGCATCATTTATCTACCACCATAGTGAAAAGTGAGCAATTGCATTTGGTTTGTTAAACATGGCCCTTGGTATAACTATTAGAGTTGTTAAGAACCTTCAAGTATGTTCTGATTGCCACAGTGCATCTAAATTCATCTCCAAGATTGTTGCACATGGACTTCATTGGTATTGTTGTAGTTCCTTTCATTCTTCCCTAATGTCAACCATGGGTGTATTTTTCTATAAAATAAAATATATATCACATTGAATACTAGAAATGAGAATTCAAGTTTAATGCAAATCATCCCATGGAGTTATTTTGTTACATCTTATTCAAAGTCCATTTCATAAAGAATTTCATTTTTTAAGAGGTTAAAGGACAAGCCTTCTAATGGAAATAATTTTTTTTAATGTTGGAGCTTGTCTGAAAAGATATTCCGCTTAGATGAAAAAAATTGTATTACTGCTGGTTCAAGCATTGAGGCAGTGGTATGCTTCTACTACAATGAAAAGTTAGCAATTGCATTTGGTTTGTTAAACATGGCCCCTAGTACAACTATTAGAGTTGTTAAGAAACTTCAAGTATTTTATGATTGCCACACTACATCTCAAAGGAGAAATTCAATACTTGGAGGGCTCAATATCATGATGCCCACACCTCATGCACTATAGGACATTCCTTTGGATCAGATTTTTTGTAGAACAGGGAAAAACATTCCTCAAATGCAAATGCATAATGCATGGAGAGACCTAAATTTGTTGATTTCTAATGCCAATTAAATGGCTAGAATACAACCCATAACTTAGGTAGTCAATCTCCTCAGTTTCCATGAATACTATGGGAAAAAATCAACTCTTAGCTACCATCTTCCCAAGCAATAACTTGGAATCCAAATCATGGCCTGCCTCTGAAACTATACCCTTACAAGAAAATTTCTTGAACAATAAGAGTTAATCTTACTAGGCCAAGTGTCCTTCAAATGTTTCCTATTCATTACTTGGATCCACCGCCTTAATTTCCTAAACACAAGACAAGATTAAAAATTGAGATGCTTTGGCTTTGATGATCAATGATATCAATGGATAGATGAACTACCGATGTGAAAGGTGGACCAATCTACAAAATATACCAGATGACACCACATGGTTCTGTAAAATCTAAATGGGGGGACATTCATACTTTTTGTTCTTCTCTAAATGTGATCTATATTGGTCCCTCACATACTTTAGATAGGTACTAGCTTTCTTAAGGACCTTGGTTCGGTTGAATGTGTTATTACTGAACAACAAAACTAAATGGTTAATGAGCTCATCTTTTAAATCTTAATTTTGGGCATCCCACCATGTACGTATGGTGGGCCTGAAGATCTCCAATGTAATAGTGTTTAGATGTTTATAAAAAACATTATTTCCTGCAAAATGATCATGGGATCATTAGTCTAAAAAGAGTGATCAATAAGTAAATTTCAATTGGATTATATATAATAATAATTAAAACATTTTAAAGTACCTAGGACCTTCTCTATCTTTATGGGAACGAAATCCTTGGTCACCAAAAATGTGACCAGCAATGTTCCCATACTAGTAATACGAGAGGATCCAGGCAATGTTGCTAAAACATCACCAATACTAGTGGCCTTTGCATCCCAGGTATATGTCTTGACGCATATTCTGGCATGTGTTCATTGCTAGAGTGTGCACTACCTGATGTCTGCATGCTATGTGTTGCCAACATTTTAGTCGACAATGTAGGCATGGATGATGGGGTCAGATGATGTGATGTATGCATAGGAAGACTAAGATCGATGCTTGTACCAACCCCTACTTCCTAGGCAACACCTACAGTGCCCTGATCATGACCAACAACATCATGAGGATGCAAAAAATCCTTTAAAAACAACACATATTTTAGTTCATGACATTAAAAAGTACAAAATATAAAACCATGAATGAACTTATGTTATAATTAAAGATCTCATAATAGCTTACTTGCAAGTTCTGTTCTCTCTCAGTCAATATTTTAACCCTTTCTCTTATCTCATCTATTTGAGGCACTATGAATAACAACTAAAGGATTTCTTCATTGCATTTTTTTGGTCTTATCATGATATCTAGAGTGTTTGTGGAATATGCGATGTCATCATCGCATAATAGTGACTGTACCTCCCTATGGATGCTTTCCTCTACTACTAATGCCTTTCCCCAATCAGCCAACTGTGACAAGAATATTAAAAACATTATCGAAATTAACCCAATAAACTTATGAAAAAAACATAATAATAAAACATTTTTCTCATATCTAATTTGTACAATTACAATGAGGTAAACCTATTAGGTAGAAGCGCTTGAAGATGCATCGCGATCTATGCTCTGGGCTAGATCCTTCCCCATATGATCAATGTCCCGCTATGGCAAATATTAAATATACAAATAATTACCAAAATGAAACCAATAGACTTATGAAAAAAACATAATAATAAATGGTATATTGGAGTCATTAATTGGAGGTTGGGTAAAATGGTATATAGTACGTACCACCCTTATAGTAATTTTGTTTGTATCTATGTGATTCAAATTGTAATCGATTAGCAACTCTTCCCTTGCATTTATTGATTTTATCGCACATACGAATACACAGTTTCCCTCGTACACCTTGAATATGCAATTGGGTTGCTTATTTGTTGACCCAGGTCGTGTACTATTTATAAACCCTGCAATATTCTCTGATGCTTTTGGCCTTCCATCAATGTACATAGCCAGTCCTTTATTTTGATCCTTATCTTTTAGCTATATATAATTTGCTGATAGTGCATACCTACACATACTTCATGTATATCGAACCAATTGCATCCAATATTTGTAACTGTAACATGGTCTTACATACTCCATCAATTGAGTAAATTTTTTGTAAAGACCTTTATGCCGTCCATGCAAAATAGGCCCAAACCATGTACTGACGATGGTGCTATGTGATATATGCTCTCGTTGACACAAAAATCAGTGTTTATTGGAGGAAGTTCCTTGGTACCCATTGTTTCCGTAGATGTTTGTACCTCAAGGGCACCTCAATGTCGCCTATGGTCTCATCATCATAAGAAGATGACCCCCCTTTAGCAAGAAAAAATTCCATGTGTTTATGGAATTTTCTTCTAATATTTTGACCTCTAGTTGATCTCCCTCTTTTAGACCTACTACATGTCTCACTTTCCTCTTCTATTCTTGAATTTCCCTTGCTTGAGGAAGACATATCTGACAAATACCTATTTGGTGGTACTTGCACTCATAAGGATGTTGGATGAATTTCTTTCATGGTGATGTGATCCCAAGGTGGAATTATGATTAATCTATCATTTCATCACTAAAATTTGATAGGTTATAAGGTAATCTTGAGTCTTGATACTTTGCAAGTTATTGTTACTACCATCCGAATGTGTCCATCACAAATCAAATAAATGTATGAAGGAGATTGTCCCTTGCAATTAATGACTTGAAAATGTCATTATTTTACAACCTAACATAAACATGGAGTTTGGGAGATGTAGTTCACAGTAGCTAAGGCTATGGAAGCCTAGAAAACCTAGACTTAGTGATGAATTTTCCTACATGAACAATGTATGGCAATGTTCCAAGGATTTTTGCATGACAATTGAGGGGAAAAGGTAATGAATGATAGTCATTATCAATCTCATAGTCTCACAGTATTAATCCAAGTTATTTGATTTACTAGACTTCTACTTAACATTTTAACTACCAAACTTTGTAACAAGTGTTAAATGTGACTATGGTCCACCAGTTACACAACCAAGGCCTCAAATGTATTCTCTAATTGTAATCAAAGGAATTTTTCTCTTAATTCAAGTAAATAAACTTGAAGGGAAACACCACCAAGTGGTTTATTGGACACCTACATGACTAAAAATAGTAGAACATTTACATTTATTGCAAATTTCCATTGAGATTTTCTGTAGTGTGTAGAAGAATGGTTTCACCATACATAATATTTTGGTGTAAGTTATCTTGAAAAAGATGAATTAGAACACTAATAGACATAATTTAGGTGCATGTGTGAGGTGGTTCAGTTGTCCACTGATAAACTCGATATGGCTAAGTGGTTAATGGGGAGGGAGTGTGTACTAGGCTTGGTTAAGTCATCATAAGTTTATGCTTTGGCAATAATTTTTTTTTAAGTCATCTTAAATCTTCCTATGTCTAATTGCTAGGATACTTTTGGTATGTTTTAAGGTAGGATGAGTGGTTGCATCAATGTTCTAGTTCTCTATGACAAGGTTTCAACATCTTCAAATAGTGAAAGTTAGTGCTCATAGTCATTTGAAACAACAACATTTTAATTATGTATGATGGTAGGATTTGATAACTTAAAAGAATTGGCCACCCAACAAACTTAAAGTTAAAAGAAACTTTTTTAGTTTAAGGGGTTAGCAGTTTCTTTCATCTTTGCATATTGGTTTGATGCTTCAAATAATGCATTTCTTATCCCACTTCTATCATATTGTATTCCCATCCCATTGCAAAGAAAAAAGGTTAAACATTTAGCAATCTGTCATTCTTAGGTTTGAAGTTGTTGGCCTTGCATACTTGTTTTGTTGAGTCACAAATTTGCATGATAAGAAAGGAAGAATGAAATTTTAAATTTTAAATGTTGCTAAGACCCTATCTTTGAGTTTCTCCACTTTTGTGCCCAAGCAACCATATTATTTTTTTGTGAATGGGGGTCAATAATATGTTCTACAATCAATGGAAGATGGCTCCATGCGATACAAGCATAGCTCATTGGGGAGTCTCTAGTGCAGGAGCACCTACACCTTATGTTCACAACTGGAGCATTAGAGGTTGATCATAGAAGTGTATAGGGAGGTTTGAAAAGTTTTTTGATGTTTTAATAAGGTCTAAAAGACCATTTATTGTTTCATTGATCCATATTGTAAACAAGATCAAATATGTGAAGAAATTGTCAATGATGGTCAAATATTGTCAAAGTAGGTAGAATAGGTTTTCTTGTAGGGAGTCATGTATTCAAGGTGAATAAGGTCTAACAAGACAATTTTCAATGTGTTTAGGGTGCTTGGAAGTCATCTAGTTGATAATGTAAAAAGTTGCAATTGTTGACATTAAAAGTTGTCAAAATTGCAATTTTGCAAAATAATGGGTTGTTAAGTGTTTGTAAGTCAGTTATGGAAATTGGTTGAAGGAAGTTGGGGTATGAGATGATTTAAAAATCCTTCCAAGGCCTGAGAAAAGGTTGTTGGAGGAGTTGATACCAAAATTTCATATGAAATACCACATTCTTGAAGCAATTTTGTGTGTTTTTGCTATTTTTTTGAAGTTCTTTTCTATTGTACAGATTCGTACAAACTTGAAATGCTTTGAGATCATTGGTGTAGATAAATATATGTGTTACTTTTCATTTTAATTTTTTTTGAAGTGCTATATCACTGTTTTGTGGGAGAAAACAATCAAATATAGGGACTACCCTGTTTTTCCTATGTAAGGGTTTGAGGGCTAAAACAAAATGAGATCCACCAATCCATCAACTATATTGGAACTATAAATCAGTGGATTGGTGTGAAACATGTTAGGATAGAGGTTCATTGCATTTAGGGGTCTGTTAAAGAAAGAAACTTGGCATTGAAGTGATGCCCTAGGGCTGACAGGGGCAATTTTCTTGTGAATTTGTGGTTGTTAAGTCAAGGTTTGTCAATTTTATGGATGGAACAATATGAATGAAGGTTTTTTTGTCCCATTTCAATATTATTTTATTTTTTTGAAGACAATAGTTGATTTAGGGAGGGTAGGTATATGGTGTTTCTCTAAAACCCTAGTGTATTGAGGGAAAATGGAGGGTTTTGTAGAGCAGTGACAAAAGGGGCATAGCTTAGCCCAAAAATAGTGAAATTTGATGTTTTGTGTCATAAAAATCTCTTTCAATAGGTTGTGGAATAGAAAAAAGCAGTTGGAAAGGCCTTCCTTTGTAAAACAAGGGTAATTTTGTAGCCTTTTTGGTAGGACAGACTAATGAAACATATGAATGTTGTAAAATAACCTTGTGGAATTGGTTGGGACAATGTTTACGGACTTGTGTAAGTGCAATCCATGATTTTGTGGATTGTGTATAGCCTCATTCAATAATTTCATCAAAGGATGTGATTTGAGGCCTAGTAGCCTAGTGAGGGTATTGTGTTGAAAATAGACACTTTGTTTGTATTTAAATCAAATTGAGGTTGGATATTTAGTGACACCCTTGGGTCTACATCAGTCTCAAAATTTTTAATTGTGTTGGTGTCTTGGCTTGGGTGCATTATGTATATCGACAAAAAACCCAATAATGAGGCTGAAACTATTGCTTCCCAGTAGGGATTAATAAGACTGAAGGATAAGGGTTATTTTAATGTTGAGATTGAACATAGGGCTGAAATTTGATTATATAAATCTTGAAAGGTAATTTTTTCTCACCTTGGAGGATCAAAAACATGATGGATGACTACATAAGTATGATTAGGGATTTCTCTAAAACCAAAATTAACCATATCTTTAGAGGTAACTCGGTTGTTAATGATGTCTCTAATGAAGGGTTGTGTTGTAATGAACATAACTATTGGCTTTATTTTTTCTATGTTGAAAAAATGGGAACAAAAAAAGGTTTTCCTTTTCAATTTGAAAAAATGCCCGAACAAAAAAAGGTTTTCCTTTTCAATTTGAAAAAATGGGAACAAAAAAAGGTTTTCCTTTTCAATTTGAAAAAATATAGACTCAACATCCTGATTTGGATAATAAAATAGATAAATGACGGAACATAAAAGTGGAAGGATCGCTTATGTTCCAAATTGTTGAGAAGCTAAACAAAGTCAAGCTTAGTGTTAGAAGATGGAATAAAAATTCACTTGGTAACATTTAAAAAAAAAATCTAAAGTTATGACTCAACTAAACACCTCATAAAAGTAAATCCACATTCTAGGAATGAGTTAAGAGATGATAGTGAAAGAAAAAGGTCTTTTATGTGAGCTTCAGTCATTAATTGCTAAAAAAAACTTTTGGGGGCAAAGATCAAGAACAATTTGGTTAAAGGTTGGGGGTAGGAATACAAATTTTGTGTAGATGAGGCCTCTAAAACACAACTCATCTAACAAATTGAAAGAGATTTGGTTGGATAGTAATCAATTCTCTAATGAAGCCTATAAAAGGGACAAAGCAACAAAAAAATTCAACAATATTTTCACTAAAAACAATGTTTTTGGTCCTATGAATTATAATGTTATCCTAAAGCTTATCCCCACAATTTTTGATGAGCAATATAATATGGAGTTGATGAAGCCTATAGTTGAGGAAGAAGTGAAATTTGTTGTTTTCTCTTTTTGAGGAAGTAAGGCCCCCAACCCTAACACGTTCCCTCACTTCTTTCAAGTGCATTGGGATATTGTTGTTGATGACATGGTAGCTACAACTAGGGAGTTCTTTAGGAGTGGAAGATTGCTAAAGGAGTTGAACAATAACTTTTTGGTTCTTATCCCCAAAAAGGCTAGGGTTGTCTCCTCGATATTCCAACCAATAAACCAAATGTGTAACTTGATGTATAATTTTTTAGCAAAAAACATTTCCTTAAAACTGTAACAAATTCTCCCAGAGTTGATCTCTCCATAGCATAGTAGTTTTGTCCATGGTAGAAAGATTCTTGACTGTATCGTTACCAATCATGAAGTGCTCTGTTATATGGAAATCGATAAAAAGGAAAGGTTTCTTCTAAAGTTAGATTTGATGAAGGCCTACAACCATGTTTCATGGGAGTTTCTCAATAAATTTCTAGAATTTTTTTGAGTTTGGAAAAAAGTTCCTAAAAATTGTTAGGTTCCAAATTTTCTATCATCATTAGTGGTATCTCGTATGAATTCTTTTATGGATCTAGAGGGATCTAACAAGAGAACCTTGTATCCCCCTTCTCATTTATTATTCTAGCGGAAGCTATGGGAAGAATCCTTCAATAAACGATTATTCAAGGCAAGTTAAGGTGAGAAACCCACTTCAACTAGTGTCCCCATTTCCCATTATCAATTTTGTGAACAATACCATTGTGGTTGTTGAAGCCTCAATTATGGAAGCAAAAGAAATAAAATAATTTCTATGTAAATATGATAATGCCTTGAGGCAATAAATCAACGTTCCTAAAAGTACCATTTTTTTTTCAATGCTCCTCCTACGAGACAACTGAAAATTTCCAACATTCTTGCATGTCAAATAAGATGTATCCTATCCTTCTACTTTAGGATGCAACTCTTTAAGGGCCCAATCCCAAATACTTTTTTGAATATCCTGTTGGATTGATTCCAACACAAACTTGCATGATGCAAAATCTCTCTTCAGTCAAGCTAACAAGCTTCAACTTATTAAGGCTACTCTTCAAAATATCGTAGCATACAATACAAGTTTGTTGCATATGCCTGTGAAAATTATCAACAATGTGGAAAATAATGCTTTTGGTCAAAAGTGGAAGATAAAAAAATGTAAATTCCTATGTTGGATTTGGAGTTTTTTTCTAAAACCAAGAATAAGAGAGGGTTGGGGTTAAGGCTGATCAATAATTTTAATCTAGCTATTAATGCTAAAATAGCATAGAGAACTCCTTAATAAAGAGAAGAAGTGGACAACTATTACCTCTAAGAAATGCTTGGAAGGGAGGAATGGAGATATTTCATCAAGCAATGACCTACCCCACAACTCTACTATTTGTTATTATGGTAGATGCTCTTAGTCATCGAATCACAACAAATGTATGACAAGATCTTTGGAAAGGCATGAAAATTGCAGGTTAAAGAGAATAGGGGTGCCAATGTACGACAAGATCTTTGGAAAGGCATGAAAATTGCAGGTTAAAGAGAATGGGGGTTCCAATATAAAAGATATAAATCACTTACAATACTCATTGTCCCTTGGTCGTCAATTTTCCCTTTCTGAGTGCCCTCAACCCCTTCACTCTGGGTTTCATCCTACCCTATTTTTCTAGTTAGGGTCTTGGTGCACTAAGCTATGTCATGCTCCTATGTGCACAGGGCCAAAAATCAAAATAACATGTGAAATTAAAATTAATATTTAAATTTGATTTATATGTTTTATTTTAGAACTAGAATGGTAGAGATAGGATAGATAATACCATTGGTTGAAAAGTCAGTGTAAGAACCTTAAATTCATACCTTAAACCTACAAGATAAACCTTATAATCAAAACATAAATCTAACACTTAAAACTAAAAACTATTGTATTTTGTGATAAAACAACCTTGTTTGACCTTAGTAAAGAAGACTTATCTACTTGTTACATGATTAGGGAATAGTATTTGATGGGACCTACAATAAAACCCTTATGAATACAATGGGGGGTTTGTAGAAAGAGAAGATTATGTATGTGGTATTTCTAAAGTGGTACTTTTTTCAATTATGTGATGGTAAAGTAACACAAATCAATGCAAGATGATATCATTGGATGAGTATTAGTTGGCTAGTATATTATTACTAGAGCAATCAAGAAAAAATTGATAGCTAAGTACTTGAATTTTATTTTATTGACACTTGATAAATGCAAGATTATAGAGGTGTTATGTTTCTCAATTGAAGTGAAGAAAGTGGTTGACATGGAAGTAAAATATTTTAGAAACTCATAAATGATACATATATAGATATATCTTCTTTATATTATCCTTGTAATTAGTTATGTATCTTCAAATATATAAAATTAAAAGGAATCCATTGTGTATCATCTAATAATAACTTAGAGAAAATATTAGAAAGATCAATAATAAAAAAAAATATATTAACTAAGAAGCCATGCAAGCATACAATAGTATATGTTGGTAAAACTATAATATATACAAGAACACAATATATGCATACAATGCCATATTTTAGTAATACAAAATACATGTACAAGAAAGCTATATAGGAAAATTAAAAAAACATAATATAATTAGTCCTCTCAACTAGGATGGAAGAGTTGATGGCCTTTTGATTATTGAGTAGATAGAGAGACAAGTGATGATTTTTTATTTTGAACCTACTAAATTTAACTCCTCTATAACTTTTTGGTTCTCCACATAATATAATAAAAATATATAAATTAATATAGAAAAAATTAATTATACAATGATATATAAGGGAATAATCACTTACCACCATTTGATAATTAGGAACAATATATGAAAGAGACGAAGAATAATGAAACTTGTATTATTAGGAAGGAAGAGATTCCTTTATATAGCATGCGTCATGTTTGAGTCTTGAAACCCTCCCATATGATCAACTCATGCGTCTAGGCTAACCATGTCAAGTTTCACTCCATACAAGCACAAATTGAAAAAATTTCAACGTTGGCCCCGTTCACATGCCATTATGCGGGGTCAACATGAGGAAACACTAATATTTTGGGAATAAAATAACCAAAGATATGATCAAATAATATCTAATCATAAATAGTCATAGATTAATTAGGATTTTATCATATGGAAATTTCTAGGAGAGCTACAATAGTTGTAACATCATGAATTAACAACATTAAAATGTACATCATGAATTAATTATGTAATGGAATAAAAATTAAAAACACCATGAATTAATTATGTAACCATATAAGTAAAATATAATTA
The DNA here is from genome assembly GCA_007258455.2 of Sequoia sempervirens. Taxonomy (NCBI): domain Eukaryota; kingdom Viridiplantae; phylum Streptophyta; class Pinopsida; order Cupressales; family Cupressaceae; genus Sequoia; species Sequoia sempervirens. The sequence continues at coordinate 278,745 of VDFB02321045.1, forward strand.
TATCAAGAAAGCAATATCAAATAGATAATATAATCGCATAACTCATACATTTCAATGTCATTGATCTTCTTCTTCATCCAACTCTTTGTCTGTATCATCCAATCTAGATTTGACATTGTAAGGCTTGGTCATATCATCATCATTGTCATTGATATTAGTTTCAATAATGTCATAATCTACATAGATGTCATCTTCATGAACATTAACTCCTACATCATCATGATCTAGTTCCTCTTCTTCGACATCTTCGTCAAGCACATCATCAACTAATTGTTGATCCTGATCATCATCTACATCATCTTCTAGTTCTTCGGTATCTTCTTCTTCCACCACATTATAGTTTACCATCCTTCCTCTTGGATCATGTCTAACAAAAAATGACCAACTTGGTTTATCTGGAACCTCTAAGTAAAATACCTACTCACATTCGCTTGGAAGAACATAGGGCTCATTTCCAGCTCACTCGATTGACCTTATATTAACCATGGTAAATCCATTATCATGTTCAATAATAGTTATCTCAGGATCATTTTCATTCAATCATAGCTTGTACCATTGGACGATGAACATAACTAATTTGAAGGACGTAAAGTCACACTCAAGTATATCATCCAAAATCCCATAGTATCAATTTTCTAAGACTTCTAAATGTATGTCACTTCTAGATGAAACATACTGTAGTTATCCTAGAATCACAAGTTTTCTTCATGTCATCCAACTTTTTGATTCAAAATTTATGACCATTGCACCACATAGCCTTGTGGTGTTTCACCTGCAATATGTCAAACATGTAAAAATTATTGCATCGTTAGTCGATAAACATATTTATTCTTCGTCGAATGTATGCAAAGACAAAAACTCAACATATATATACATCAATATAATTGAAAATAATTAAATAATATGGGTGATTACTATATTTATACATACCTATTTATCTCTTAAACCATATGCTAAATCAATTTCCCTTGGTGTAACATTGGAATCACCATTACGATGAGCTTCTTTAACCAATGAAGCCACACCTTCCCATGTTAATGCGCGGCCGGATTGTTGACATCATTCAATCCTTACCATTATCCAATCAATATTGTTTGCAACGTACAAATGTAGTGCATCCCACTCTCGACCAACTGTATCAAAAAAATTGAAATTCATAAACGATGTATAATTAGTTAATTACCACAATATATGACTTATTTTTTGGAGTAATACAATACTAGTACTTTTCTATTAATGTGTGGAATATTCTTTCATTTGGACTAGTTCTTTGTTGTTTCTTTTCAAGAAATTGAAGGAAATGTAAAATGTATTATAATTAATCTCCATGACCATCTTATAATTACCTCCCACTTTCCTCAATCTACCTTTCCCCATCAAGTACTCCCCTTCGAATTTGTTAATGGAGTTGGGATCCCAAATGCAATCTACATGGATCTTTGTTGCAAACTCAGGAAGATATTTAGTAATGTACACCATGGTCTGGAATACCATATATCCCTCCACCATAAAACCCTCAGGATGTGCTCTTTGTCTAGCCAAAGCCTTCAAAAATTTCAAGTGCCTCTCAACCATCCACATTGACCTTGTGTGTACAAGTCCACACAATTCAATCTCCTCAACTTGGTGTATGAGGTAGTGTTCGTGTGCATTGAAAAATGTCGAAGGTAGACAATTTTGCATTTCACACATTAGACGAGGAATTTTTCTCCTCCAATAATTTATATCTTCTTTATGGATTTCTTTATATGACAACCATCTACAAGTGATTCAAGGTGCAAATATATTAATGATATTTAACAAAAATATACAATATATTACATAAAAAGTAAAACAAATGGAAAATATAAGATCTATACAATGAATTGAACAAATATGATCGCTACTTACCTAATGTATTTTCCAAGATCATATATAACTTGCTTGAAGTTGTTGTCAAAGTTGTCTGGGAGAGATAGAAGTAGAATGTACTGCAACAATTATAAAATGATCTTTTGATTATTTTTTCAAAACTAGTAAACATAATACACTAAAAAGTACATGCAATATACAAATATATATAAAATATACTAGAATAATTACCTTAATGAAGGTATGCCAATCATGCGTTTTCATCCTTGACCCAAATTCACCTTTCTTTGTTATGATATTGTTGATGTTCGCAACAAATCCTATGGGAAATCAAATTTTTCATATAACTTCTTTTATAGCATTGCTTTGCTGCTCCGTTAATAACCAAGGAATGACACTTATATTAATTTGGTCTCCATCGCTAATTAATTGAATGGAATTTTTCATTGCATGATTGGCTTCTTGAATGTCACTACAAATTTTGACAAATTTTTCTTTGTCATGCCCTCCATCTAATATTTTTCATAATGTTTCCGTTATATTCTTTCTGATATGCATTGTATCAAAAAAATGCACAATTTGTTGCTGCTCATAGTAGGGCAACCTACTAAATTTTCTGGGATAAAATTTTATTCCCTGTGGAAGTCAGTCATTAATTCCTTGATGACCTTCATGAAGCATATAAGTTAAACAAATTAACAATGACAATCATTGTCAACTACACCATGAGTAAACAAAACACAATATAAAAATATAAATTCCAAACATATCTTATATGATAGATAAAAAATTTGATCCAATGTATAACCTTGACGATTAATTCTATTATATTGAAAAGATGTTTTTTAGTAGTTCAATACTTATGATTTCTATGGAGGAAGAGCCTATACTCATCAAAAACCTGCTTTCCTAAACTTGTTGAACGATGAGATTTCATCTTTGGACCACAAATTGGACATGCAAGTTTTCCCTTTGTTTGAAGACCTGGAAGATCATATATAATTGGATTAAATATGTCAATTTTTATAATTATATATAATGAATAGATTATTTAAAAAACATGCATGATATCTACTTCATAAAATTAAATATCGCTAAAGTGCAGTCAAATGTTATAACATACCACAAAAATGTGTTAGCCCTAGGGCATCATGAATTGTCCATACAAGCATTGCATGTAATTGAAATTGTCTTTGCCCTATTGGTCTAGAGACATCATACATAGTGATGCCATTCCATAAATTTAGTAACTCGTCGATAAGAGGCTCGATATATAGATTCATAGATCATTAACTTGGTACTTACCGAGTTGAATAAACATAAACATTACATAATTATTATAACCATTTTACTACAATATATATAAATTATTATATATGACTATTAAATGAAAAAATATAAGTCATTATGCAACAAATAAGACAAATGCGATGCTACTACATTAAAGGAAATTGATGTAAACAAATACCTAGAAAAATCATTGCCAACATTATGTGCTCCCTCTTTATTGACATCTATGGAGGAAAGTTATTGTTGATAACAAAAACAGGCTAGATTGAGTAAATAGATCTGAGCTCTCTAAATGGATTGACTCCGTCCACTGCCAATGGAACCCTGAGATTACGAGGTTATTCTTTAAAGTGTGTTCATTTTTTCTCCATGTCCCTAAATGCAGAACCATCCGCAGGCATTCGAAGAATGTTATCTCCACTTCTATTTCATACATGGTAATCTATAAATTGTGCTAAGCTTTCACACCAAAATAATTGTTACATACGTGGAATAATGGGAATATAACGAAGAACCTTGTGAGGAACCTTTTTTGTTAGTTGATCTGTTCGATATCTACTGGTATGACATTATGGGTATTCTATTGCAAATTCATGTTGTTTATGATATATAATATGAGCATTGGGACACACATCTATTGCTTGATACTCCATTCCAATATCTTTCATAAAGACAGATAAATATCGGTATGAGCAAGGTAAAATATTGATGGTGGTAACAAAAATTCACCTATCAATCTACAACAAAATAATAATTTGTTAATATAAAGAGTATTAATGGTACATATTTCATCATTTATTTACTAGTGATGAACTAACAATAAAAATAGATGAAAAAAGATGACATATATGACATACCTTAACATCCGTGAGATTTCTATGTTGGATAAACTATTCATAACCTTCAAGTTCACTAGCAACAATACAAAAAAGAGAAGAGGTTTTTGGGAGCTTTCATAAAGGGGCTCGTATGCCTTCTCAAGTATAGGTAAATCATGAACATCATCAAAGTCATCTTGATCATCATGATCAACTACACCACTAAATGTGTCATGCATCAATTTATTTGTACCATCTTCTTCAACTGTGTTTTCTAGTGCATGATCATCTTCTTCCATAGGATCATTAGCTTCATCTTCGATACTCACAACTCCATGTTCCTCCACTTGCAAAACCACATTCTATGGACCGTGATAATCCATATCATGTGCCCTAGGGCACCCCACCTTTATAATAATGATTGACACAAATAAACCATGATCATGATCAAGTGATTTTTTGTAGATATAAAAAATGTTAAAATGATATAAACATTTACAAATTCAATCAATATAAAGACATAATGAGCAACTTACCAATGGACGATAATCATGCCCCCCTTCAATGTGACCATGCTGCCTACAATGTTTCTTAGCTATTGTGATTAAAATTCTTCTCATCTTTAATCCCTTGCAATTATTGCAAGGACAATAACATTTCCCATCATCCTTTCTTTTCAATCTATCCCACAATTTAGCAAGTGTCTCTTCATTTTGTTTTGCACTAATATTATCTGACATGATTTTTCTTTACCAAGCTTGAATATTTAGATCTTCAATATTATTTGACATGATTTTTCTTTACCAAGCTTGAATATTTAGATCTTCAAAAAATATCAAAATCGTAGTCCAATAATTTTTAATCATAGATAGGTAACAAAATATAACAATTCTGATATTTTGCACCAAAAAAAATTGGCCTATAACCTCCACAAATTGTCACAAGTATAGAAAATTCACAAGTATAGCATGAAAACACCCGTCGCTAGTATAGATAAATTGTCAAACTCACCTTTATTTATTAAAATTTATGCCCAATGTTCGTCGAAAAAGTGACAAAAATCACAGAGCATCGCAATTTCGACAAACATCAGGCACAAATTTTTATTTTTTTTAAAAAATTCATGTTAAATACACAGGTACCCGATGATTCATCTAATTATACATCTTTTGTCAGAAAGTTTCATCATATTTTGTAGTCAAATGAGTTAGTGACACCCTTACATCCTACCATCATAAGATTCAACACATTTTAGAACATAAAATCTAAGTACATAATTGTATTGTAGCTTGTAGTAGCATATTACACAAGAGAATTGCAAAAATTGAAGTTTCTTTATTGCTTCAACACCCAAAATCTTCAAAATAACCTTACCATGAAGTTCCTAAAGCATATTTAAACTTGCACCAACCAAACTCATCGGTTCCAACTAATTTTTAAACTAGACTGTTGGACTTCCACTTTTTGCATTCTTGCATTCTTACACATGACAACATTTGCAAAATTGACACAAAACTTGACACTTTTCTCTAATCGACCCCTAGATGACTCAAAATTTTGGAAATGGTCTATTATGACCTTATTACATGACATTAGACTCAAAACACCCTAAAAACCATCATATGACCATATTTAGAAAAAATGATTAGGTGCCCTTGCACCACATATATGGCGTATAATAAATGGGCTTGTCGATTTATGCCCATATTCACATGGGTATTTTATAAAAAGGTTGAAGCAGACCAAAAAATAATTTTACGTAGACATGTGGTCAAACCCACAAAATTCCTCATCATTTTAGGAGACAAAATCATGAAACAATTGAGTTTACCAGGCCATGAGCACACGCTAAAAGAGGGAGAGGAAATAATCATTTAGCCCCAAAAAAACCGGTGGGAAAAAAAACCACCACCATGATCCAACAAAATAAAAAAACACATGGTGAAAAGGCATTGAAGAGGAATGATTTATTTCATAAACAAGCAGTAATAATTTTTTAATCATCGAATAAACCCTTCATGGGTCATGAAAGATGTAGAAGAAAATGATTAACCCATACCATTGTTTGCATATTGAAAGGAGAATGATGTTTGTTGTTAGCTCAAAGCGTGGAGAGCAACAGGAGCCGTGGAGAGCCATCGATAGTTGGAGAAGCTTCCATCATCGAGAGAACCTTCTAGCCAACACCTAGTAAAATTAGGGAAAATAATAGGATACCCAAAAAAAAACATTAGTCATATGCATTAATCAGACCCAAAATGAAGTTTAATTGGGGTATAATGTGTTTGGTGTCCAGTGCTAATGTTTGGTGATTAACGTGTAGGAGTGACTTTTTAATGGGCGCCGAAATAATTTTATAAGGTGCGAATGTGAATTAGACCCATTGACTTTTGAGTATTTGAATGATAAAATAGTTTTATTAATAGTCACACAATTGGATGTTTTTTCAAATTATTTTTGGTGGTTATAGCGAGCGGATACTAGGACATTAGGTGGTGACAAGTAGACGACACCTCTAAAAGGTGACTTTTTGAACTTCGCGTGCATATCAAACACTCCTGCATTCTACCAAATTTACCACAAGCCAAAACAATAACTATAAGCACTTAACTTGTGAGATAAAAAAAACCCATAATTTTTTTTGTCAATTCGATGTATGATTTGAATTCTACAGTTGTGAGAAGTTAGCCCTAATGGATATAAAGACATCTCCCCTATTCAAAATTTAAAAAATATATATAAAAAAATGTAGGTTTCAGAGTTTTATTTGGGTGAATTTAATTGGGGATTAGCCCATAGCATACCTAACCCCCATCCCAACGACTACCATTTAGTTCCTATTGGTAGCAGGGACACCTATTGGTGATTTTATATTGACTAGTGATGGCCTTACCACCAACAACATCTTCATCCTTCCCACAAACAAAAATAAAATACGATCACCTTCCTTTTCAGGTGACTCAACCCTATTGGAAAACTTTTACATCACTTGTGTGATTTTCTAGAAAATATTTTCCTGGCCAACTTCTTATATATCTAGCTCATTTTTCTTAGTTGTCATGTCATCTTTCTTTGACAATTGCATTTTCCAGTATGTAAAAAATTTTCAATCAGAAGTGGAATATTTTGGTAGTATCGTTTTCTCGGGAACCAATATTTTTTTAGTGAAACTAAATATTCCAAGAATATTGTGTTGACATCAAGATGACATCATGCTGATGTTAGCAGTACAGACACTAATAGGGGCCCCCAAGTCCCCTCTTTGGCCTTTAGGAGGGAGTTTTTTTTCTTTTGACCAGAACTTGGGTATACTGTATCAATTTTTTGAGAATAAGATATTGTGAGAAAGCTAGTTCTTCCAAATTTCTAATGGTGTAGGTAAATTATCATAATTTTTGGCTTCTAGTGCATTTTACAACCTATTGAAGTTAGAGGTGTTGTTTTAGTCTTGAGCTCATAACTTTTGATCAATTTTTATTTTTCATTATTCTAGTGACATTGGGATGGTTTCTCAAAGCTCTTCACATCTATTAGTGAACTTTTTCTAGATTTATCTCTAGGTACATTAAATAGTTAGTTTTTTGTGTTTTCACACACTAGTGAATTACATGGACACTTTAGCTCCTGGAAACTTGTTGTTTATGTGGAATGACTCATTTTTGCTATTCTTTATGTATTTCTAGTATTTGGTCCTAATTGGGAATTGTAAACATTTTTTTATGCAAAAAATTCTCTTTTGTAGATGCACAGAGATAAAGTGCCATTTTGGTATATCTTTTTGGTGATTTTACACATCCTATTGTGCCTTTTGTACTTGCACTATGATATAAAGTTCCATGGGGGAGTTGATTTTTTCCTTTGTTTTTCTATCACACCTTTGTCAAGTGAGTGTCCCTTCTATGATAGTAGTGAATCCTAGTGATTCTTGCTTCATGCATGTGTGCCTTAGTTTGCACAACCTTTAATTTGTAGGTTGTTTCTCCTACATTCACTTCTTAGTTTCTCATAGTTTCAGTGTACCTATCATAGCTCTCCCTTTTTAGCATTATGGGGATGTGTCATGGAAAAAGTAGGGTTTATCGAAATGAATTGATCAAGATAATAAGCCACTTGAGTTTTCCCATCAAATATGTGATTATGTGTGTCATAAGGTGCTAATAAGAATTAGAAATGATTCCTAACTATTACAAAAACTATGAGGGGAGTTTTTAGACCTCAAAATGATGTGTACCTTACTGCAAGAAAGCAATTTTTAGGGCACAAAAGACTCATTCGCCTTTAGTGGCGAATGGGTCCGGTCCCTGTTAGGGTTCTTGAAGCTGAGATCTAGATTTTATTCCTTGATTCCTACACTTTCAAATCCTTAGTTATCAGCTCCCAAAAACCTGTAACAAATTCTATAGCCTTCTTTCTGTATTCTTGCACTATGAATGATAACTTTGCAACTTGACAATTTTGACAATTTTGCTTTTAGTTTGTTCTCCACTTGATCTTCAACTTGTAAATCTGTAAACACACATTCAAGAGAAGAAAAAATTGTTTATTTTTAGTGAATAGGTGTTTTCCTAAGTCAAACCCCTTGTAGGTAATTAAACTAATTGATGAAATAATGAAATTGAAGCATGAAGCATGAAACATGCAATGTTGATACCTTGGAGTTTATCTTGGAGTATAAACCTACAAAATAACATGTAGTGACCATGAAGAGTGTAGATATTGATCTCAAATAAGATGTGTAACAATGCTTGCAAGTAGATCTTCAATTCTACATCAACTATCTTAGATCAACATGTATGCATGCATTATGGCTTTGACATGATGAAATGATCTTGAATTGATGCAATAAAACTTCAATAATTTTCCCTTGAATGCCTTTGAAAATTCTCTTTAAGTGCTCTAATTCTTGAAAACTTGAATGCTTAGGCCTCTTGTAAACTTGCTAGGAGAAACAATGTGAATTAACCCCATATTTATACTAAATCTAGAGATTAACCCCAAAATTCAAATAATTCAAGCCGGCCTCAGATCTAAGATTGGAAATCATTAAAATCCCACCAGATTTAAATTCAAAAAGGGGTGTTCTATTCAAGGAGGACCCATTCACCACTAAAGGTGAATGGGTCCTAACACAAGTTTCTAGGACCTTGCTTTGGGGGGTTGAAAGAACATAAAAAACCCACCTCAAATATGCATAGAAAGGGGGGTCCTATAAGGAGAGGACCAATTTGCCACTAAAGGCGAATGAGTCTTAACACCATTTTCTAGGACCTTGATTTTTCCAAATTAAATGTTATACAATTTGAATCATTTGTGTTGGGATAGATCTCTCAGAAAATGTAATTAAGATGGTTTGAATTTGAATTAACGGGGCCCATTAGGCTCAATTAATTAATAAAACCCTAGATAATTGTGAAAGTGTACTACAACAGTTAACAATGCCCTAAATAAGGTATAATTTAAGTACATTTTGTCAAAAGGGACCCTAGATTAATATGAACGTGTACAAAACATTACAACACTAAACCAAGGCATTATTAAGTTAATTTTATGTCAATTATTCTCAAATTAAGTGTTAAAAAAAGAGCTAGTTTTTTTTGACACTACAAGGGAATTTCTATTGTTGGTGCTAATGCTTCCTTGGTTTCATATTGGAGTGAGCTATGTATACAATATTTTTTTCCTATGTACTTTTGGATGTAGCATACATCAGTGACTAGTTACCCATGCATTTTGGTGTTCTACTATTGGGATTAATGCTTCCTTGGTTTCATATTGGAGTGAGCTATGTATACAATATTTTCTCCTTTGTACTTTTAGATGCAGTGTATTTTAGTGGTTGGTTACCCATGCATTTCAATGGGATGGAACATTTACCATATGGAAACTCTTGCATTCCTACTTCTGGAGGTGACTTTCTATCTTCAATTTATTAGTGCTCTTCAAAATTTTGGTCCTATTGTTGGAAAAATGAAGAAGATCTCATTTTGTTGTTTTGTGTTGTCATTGATGTCACCATGATATATGAGTTGCAGTTGCAAGATCAAGTCTGAATTTGTTCTAGTATTCTGGTCTAGTATCTGAACCAGTATAATGTTTATATCCTCTGGTATTTTGGTTCTCAATCCTCCACCGTTGATAGTTGGTATTAGTAGTTTTGAGAAATGATTTATGGATTTTGGAAGCACATACAATCAATATCTCATGTATTCAAATATTTGTATGGTGTATCAATATAACTCTATTTTGCTATTAGGTCTATCCTTGGCTAAACTAATGAATGAGTTGTGTAATGGTGAATTAATTTTTGTTATGCGGATCTATGGGCAACCTATCTTAGGTTCATGCCAACATGATGTAGTGTGTTGGGTGTTTGAATTTCCTTTTGGGAAGTTTTTATGAAAGCTTGAAGCTGACAGTTGGTATTTTTGATAAACAAGAAGTGCATCTAATTAGGCTAACCTAATTGATGCTTGTCAAGAGATTATATATATATATATATATATATATATTGGACATTTTTTGAAGGTTGAAGGAGATACGAGTGTGCTATGGATATGAATATGAAGAGTGAATATGTTGAAGCGAGTCAAGTCAGTTTACTAAGCTTCATTGGAATTGAATCTGCACTCACTAGGTATAATTTATCAGATCATTTTCTGGCTGTAAGCCATTTTGTCATTGTAATTTTGTAGGCAATGAGCCTTTGTATTTGGACAGTGAGTCCTGGAAGTGAGCCACCCATTTTGTAATATATTATAACCAGTTATTAGCCTATAGGCTATTTTGTTTGAAGTTTCTGTTGGGATTTTTGTCAGCCTAGCTAGGAATTGGATTTGTTGGCATTGGGGGTCTCACCATTGGCGGGGAGGTAACCTAGGTTTTTTGTGGTGACGTGGACCTTGGTAATTATGTGGGTTGGTGGTGGTGGAGAATGGTGTCCTGGATATGGGGAAGGAAAATGGTAAGCAATTGATGGCACAAGGTCCAATGTATCCTATCGTTGCACAATGGTTGTAACACCCCTCCGTGCAAACCCCAAAGGACAACAAAAATAAAAAATTACCACATAATTTTTTTTTGAAAGAATAGTTCATAAGATAAATATAAACATATATTGCATATAAGAAATTATATAATTTCACAATGAACATTACGTCCTCTGGGGTACATTAGATGGCATCACGAAGTTCTAAAACTAATACCATAATAATAACGAACGAATCAAGATTACATAAAGATAACATCCAACCATCCCTAATCAAAAGAGATGAAAAAGATACATATAAAATTTTATTAATAGTTCAACATGTCAATTGTGGAGTATATTTCCACATATGCAACACCATTTAGAATTACATACTATGAAATGTTAACACATAAAAGTACCAAGTATTTATATACATTTCATGAATGACAAACATCCATCAAAGGTCATAAATTAAGGTCAAGGGTTACAATCATTACAATGATACTAAAAGTTACATTGTATAAGAGATACAGTAATACAGATGTGTTCCTCAACATATACGGGAACAATACAATAAGATAGATTAATACAACTAAAAAGGTTAATACAAAGTAACAAAATCAACTCTAATTCGGGTACAATCCTAGAGTCCATAAGAGGCACATATCTGCACAACTCGATCCTTGGCTGGGGACCCAATGGGGTGCTTAGCACGTTCCACCCGACCATGTGGGTCCGAAGACCCACCCCCCGTGCTAAGGAGCTGACAAGAAAGAATCTTTGACCAAGATAATCCATTAGAGAACCACAAGACTCACATCATACAAGAGTAACAAGAAACACAAGGATGATCACAACATTAAGAAACCATGACCAAAAACATGACATCAATAAGTCACTTCGTAATAGAGATAAACCACTTCCAAGAGAAAAGTAACAATAAATCACAAAACAATCATCAATAATATCAAGTCATAATATCAATAAACCACTTCTAGAGGCTTCCAAAGATAACAAATCATAAGGGGTACCAGGGGAGAGTGTCATCGCATAGTCCTACATGGGTTATCCTGGCCCTTCCTCCAAGTGTCAGCTCAATCCTGACTGCTTGAGGCGCCGACCCCCATCTATGGTTATCCTGACCCTTCCTCCTACCTGAGGCACCGGCCCCATAGGGTGACTCATGTGGAACCACTTACCTTTCGTGAGGACAAGGCAGTGATCTTACCAACCAAGTCTTCTCATCCCATCCTTAGTCTGTGAAAGCACTAATGGTATGGGTGAGGCTCATAATTAATCTTGTTTAGTGTTTATCTAACCAACCTACTAGTTAATTAATTACATTGTCACTTGATTAAGAAACTCTTCCATGGGTTATCCAAACAACCCCTTT